>JACXGI010019900.1:0-11630 GCA_016801175.1 Esox masquinongy | reverse complement strand
CCAGTTCAAAGCCATCTTACCGCCATCATTCACCAGTGATAACAGTGAGAGCACTCCTGGGCTCGGCCAGTTCAAAGCCATCTTACCGCCATCATTCACCAGTGATAACAGTGAGAGCACTCCTGGGCTCGGCCAGTTCAAAGCCATCTTACCGCCATCATTCACCAGTGATAACAGTGAGAGCACTCCTGGGCTCGGCATTTCCAGGTCTGCTTTGAGACATCAGGTATGGACCAAACACACTTGGCCAAAGTTCTGCCCTCTCTATTGGCAGGGGCCTACATTCAGCTGTAGGTACAGCCTGGCAGTTTATGTTAAAAATGACAGTGACAATACAGTTACTAATATGAGGTCCATGTTTGGACAGCAACAGGAAATCGGGGCATTTCCAGGGCATGTAATGAACCCTTTGAGGTTTATGCAGCAGAGCTGAGGTGCCTTGTGCATATAACTTTCCAGGCCCCAACTTCAGTACATCATCCAGTGTCCCCATCTGATATTTTCTACTCCGGTCCATAACCTTGCACATGCTACAGAGGACAAGCTGGCAGCCCAACTAAGTGCTCTCTCTTTCAAAGTGGACAAATGACAGTCTGCTGTTGAATCCTTGACAAAATGCCCAGTCTTCTGACCGTCCTCCTGGCCATGGCCTGTACAGGAGCGGGACAAGAAGGACCATTGCAACCCCTACCATGGTCGCTGACTCCAGGATGCTGGCCTTCTAGACAGAGTTGCAAAGAAAACCGCCATATCTCAGAATGGCCAATAAAAAGAAAAGATTAAGACGGTTGAAAGAACATAGACACTGGACAGAGGACAGAGGAAGATTGGAAAAAAAGGCCAACATCCCAGAGTCACCTCATCACTGTTAACGTTGTGACTGGTGTTCTGTGGGTACCATTTAATGACGCTGCCAGTTGAGGACCTGCGAGGCATCCGTTTCTCAAACTAGACACTCTAATGTATTTGTCCTCTTGCTGAGTTGTACACCATGGACTCCCACTCCTGTTTCAATTCTAGTTAGAGTCAGTTTACGCTGTCCTGTGAAGGGAGCAAAGGCATAGGAGTGGGTTTCATGTTGGGGGGGTACATTTAAAATGTTTGCAAATTGTTCTTATTATTGTGGGGGGGGGCAATTTATCTGCTTCTAACATTTGGGGGGACATGTCCCCCTGCTCCTACGCCTAGGGAGTACTACACAACATTTTGTAGATCTTCAATTTCTTGGCAATTTCTCGCATTGGAATGGTCTTCACTGCTCAAAACAAGAATGGACTGATGAGTTTGAAAAGAAAGTTCTATGTTTCTAGACATTTTGAGCCTGTAACTGAACACACAATTGCTGAAACTTCAGATACTCAACCAGTCTAAAGTCCAGTTTTATTGCTTCTTTAATCAACAGTTTTCAGCGGTGTTAACATAATTGCAAAAGGTTTTTTTAATGACCACATAGCCCTTTAAAATGATAAACTTGGATTAGCAAACACAATGTGCCACTGGAACACAGGACTGATGTTTGGTAATAATGGGCCTCTGAGCGGCTATGTAGGTAATCCATTAAAAATCAACCATTTCCAGCTATAATAGTAATTTACAACATTAACAATGTTGGTACTATATTTCCGATCAATTTGATGTTATTTTAATGGACCAAAAAAATCCTGTCCCGATATTTGAATAATTTCACTCCTGTTCAAGACAGAATCTTGCAGGACCCCCAAGACCCGCAGGAGTCATGTTCCCGTTTTTAAAAAGAATGTACACGACAAAGAACTACAGTGGGTCTAGACGTGAAACAGGGTCATGCACAGACATTTTGGGGGGCTTGGGCTCAAGAAAAGGGTCACACTCCCCACCCTGCCCACGTACTAGTGGCAAACCGTGACTATTGGAGCTAGGCCCTCAGTTCCAGAAAAAGATCGGACGTCATACATACAGATAGAGAACTTGGATGCATGCGTATACAGAGCATGATTTGAGACCTTTCTTTTGCAGACCTATGTAGGAAAAGTAATTCTTTGATGACAGAGTCAAACGGTCCAAAACCACAACCCAGTTGTGTCTCAGAAGCAGCAAACGTAGACTACACAACTGTTGCAAATACCGATAGCAGGAACCACATTAGAAGAAAATAGGTTGCGTCGTTTCAAAGAAACATTTGCCAAAACAATCACTCAAATAGTGGCAGAATAAATTCAACCACACAACTACTCACATTGTTTCAAGACCACGGACAGTATTCTGTCAGAGAAAAGTTTAAATGTATTCGATGTCCAGCATGCAACAATAAACACATGCAACACAACAAGAAATGTACTGTACCCTGTACTTCCAACTGCAGGGGTAAATTTGTTTTTACCACAAAACCAGTAATCTAAAGTTGAAATAATATTTTACACATTGTTTTCAGAATGATATGAACGAGATAGCAACAAAAAGCAAGATGTAGAGGAAAAGAAAAACTCCACTATTACGATTATCATTTAAAAACAAAGTCCATTCTCCTGTTCTTTATGAAATGGATTATGGCAGGTTCATGTAGCTTGTCTATTGATTTTAAATCCGAAATAAGATCCTTTTCAATTGAGATCAAAGTCAGGGCTGACAGCTGGGCCATTGCCATCCTTACATAAACTCACTGCAAAAAAGCTAGCCAGCTAGCTAAGCGTGAGAAAACAAGATAAGGCTCGCTATTGGCTCAGAATTAGTGACATATTGTCCCATCTATTAAGAGACAATTTGTGATTGGTTGATTCTACTTTCATTCCAATATGCTGCTCTAATTAAAGTCAATGTCAAAGACGTTGGTTGGTGCCTTCTATTCAAACCCTGAGGGCCTAGCCAATGAGTGTTGAGCACAGCTAGATAATTTCTACCAAGATACTACCAAAGAAAAATTCTGATTGGATATTTTTTTCTCTTGGATATTAACCCTTCTTTTTCCAAACTGAAGAAATTCAATAGGAACATCATTACAATTAAGACGAAAAACATTAAATCAATGAAAACAAAATTGCAAATAATAATATATAAAAATATATACAGATTTATCCTTAGGCTGTCTCTGAGGGCAAAGAGGGCCCTGACGGTTCCCCACTGCTACGTACACACCCTGTTCATTATTCCAACCCCGATGTTGCCACCAAGCCATTCATAATCCCACACTACATTCATAACATGGGCCTTGTTCAAAGTCTCCTCTAACACATTATTCCTTGAAAAAAGCATAGATTTAAGATGTTGTCATGAAAGTAAAAGAACAGTGTTCTGTTCTTTAAACCAATCCAGTCATATTAGATTAGTGGTTTCTTCAAGTTAGGAAAGATGCAATGTAATGGCATTCAGAGATCACTTCTTTAGAGTATGTACTCTTCCTTAGTGTGGCATATGGACTTGTTCATGCTCTACAGATTGTGCCATCTTTACTAAAGCTTCAATTCACGCAAACATCACAGACCTATGTCTTTATTCCAGGAACATGAATAACAAAACATAAAACTCTGTCACATGTCTCCAGAACATGCAATATTATAAATAATTTAAATCAGTAAAATAAATAACACCAAAAAACAAGCCTATATGAAGAAAAACTGAAAAGATAAAAATCTCTCTTCTATTAAGTAATCAATGTAAACCTCCCCACAGTGCTAAAACACCTTAAACAGTGTAAAATAAACATTACAAAGAAAAACAGGCTAGTCTGCCAAAAACAAATAAGACCTGGTACAAAATGCCAGCATATACTTCATCCATTTATAGTAATCTGTGTCTGGGAACCCAATGAAAATATGTTAAGATTATTTTATCAAATCACTATATAAATGCAGTATTTCCTGCACGGAAATGCTTGATACCTACGACTCCTGAAATTGGGGTTTCAAAACTTCCTCCTGCTTTCATGTTCTGTCATTTTGTTATGCTGACTATATTTTTATAATTGAAAAATACAATCCAACTACAGCTGTATGATGTCGGATACATTTTTTGAGCATCACCCTGAGGGGAAAAACACATATTACCACGCATGCACACAAATGTGCCCCTATATGCCAGTTAATTTGACATTTTATTGTGGCGTCCTTGCCTATTTAGTGTTTATAAATAAGTCAAACATGTTCAAACAACACTACACTTTAAACACTTTTAAACATCGCATTTTTACCTTTCAGACCTCCGCTTTATTGGTGGAAGAAAATTATCAAGTGCCACTGCCATCACATGAACAAGATCCAACTAAACAGACAGACAATCATTACTAGAAATAATGGGATGATTATAACATAAAGGAGGCTAAACTTAATTACATGCTTCAAATATCGCATTTGTAAGTTCTGTGATCTGGATGCGAGCATGCACTCATATAGGCAAAACAATTTAGGAGATATTAAGGCATAACCGATCTCTGCTTCGTGATAGCCATCTAAATGGCTATCACGAGCCGTATGAAATAAAATTATGAAACCCAGGCTAAACGGGCACTTGCTGAGTCTGAGGGGAAGGCCAGGGGCTCAAAGGGGACCTATCTGTACATGAGGTCGTGTTCAAGTGCTATGTAACGCATCGAATTGTGTCATTTCACGTGTATCTTTATTGACAAGAAAACACCCAAACCACCACACAGCGCTCAACTCAGTAAACCACAGAGCGGACGTGTTTTGTTTACGTACATTCTAAACCGACCAATGAATACGTTTCCTTACTGTCCCGCCTACTTGGTGCGCAAAAAAAATTGATTAGCCAGACTGGTGGTTGGTTAGCTTAGCCACCATATTTTAGAAATATCTTAAGGTGGTCTTTTTGTAAGGTATGGTATGACATTGTAATTCGTTGTGGTAGTTGCTACATGCATACAAATTTACCCCGGAACTCTAATATATTGCTTTTTGTTGTTGATCGAAGGCTACAGTTTGCTTCTTGCTAGTTAGCTGATAACAGTCAGATACTAAAAATATTTGACTTGGCAATGGTGTGTGGGTAGCAACAATGGCGACTAACTACAGTAGCGAAGCTTGTTGGTAACATCATATTTTTATTTTCTGGCGAGCTAATAGCTTGCTTACTAACAATAATTTTGTAACGTTATAGTGAATTGATAACTATCTATGATGTATTTTCATCCGGAGGCGAAAATCTATCGGGTTTCGTTTTACAGGACGAGCTAGCTAACTAGCTACTGTTGGCAATCACCAACTGGCTCGTGTGTGCACAGGCCTCCGCTTTGCTAGCGTGCATCTAGCTATGTGTCGTTCTTGAAAGCACTATTTTTTCAGGAATGCAGATCAGTTTACATTGAATTAGAAAATGACCGTGAATATTCGCTAGCTAACGATAGCTACGTATTTAATGTTTTTAAAATGGGTGACGTTAGCTTTTCGTTTTCCTAGTCGTGCTAATGTATGGACTGTCTTTCCAATCTAAGGGTCTTACACTTGCACATTTACTACAGATACTTAACCGTTGAAAAGAACGAGATGTTTATGGACTTGAGTTACATTCATTACTGTACAAATTATTTTACAGAATAAACGTATCTGTGCCCTGGACGTTTGAGGATGGAAGGTGCTGATGGTCAAAGCGCTGCACAGCAAGGATCTGGTGATGCAGCGATGAGCACCAAGAGTTTATATGCCACTCTGGGGCTTGCTCCTGAAGATGTGGATGCTCTGGCTCAGATTCCAGAGAACGAAATCAGTGTGGAAACGTTGCCCTATCTGATAATGCAACTGAAAGCCAATCGAGCCAAGCAAGAAGAGCAGGGAGAGGCCTCCCCAAAGAAAGATGAGCAGCAAGAAGATACAGATGTTAGAGGACCCAGCGTAGAGGACAGTCCCCCTGCCGTCCGTCGCCGGTCAAACAGCCATGGTGACACTGACTATCGGAAAGTGGAGATTCACGGTCGACCAGAGCGGCGATTAGAGCCAAGGAGAGATTCTCGTCCCACAAGGCCCCCGAGGGAAAAGCTATCTGACAGCCAATCAAGGTTTCCTCTCTCCTATCAAGTGAATGATTTTCATGGATTTGAGCCCAAGGTTTTCCCACATAAATGCTCACTATGCTTCTGCATGTTGAATTCTCCAGTGGTAAGAATTTCTACATTTCAATACTCTTGCTGTTGGAATGTGTATTATGTCAATACATGATTGCATTAATTCTGATGAATGAGTTTGCTTTTTTTCACAGACATGGAACGATCATCTGAATGGATTACGTCATGCGGAGGGCTGTCGAGAACTCTTGCGTCTGTAAGGATTTCCATACACTAAAACATTTTGAAAAGGGACTGATAGACGTGAGACTGAAGCTGGTCATAAGATCAGTTTTACTTTCATATTACCTGGTATTATTTACACAATCTTTGTTTCTTTTCACAGATATCCAGATTGGGAAAGACATGATACCAGGAGGAAAATGTGAGGGGCATGAAATTAAGCTATATTCTGAAAATGGGCAGGTCATGATGTAAAACCATTAGCTGTTTTTCTTTTAACTAATTAATGTTCATTATATTTCAGGCCCAACTTCATCCCAAGTAGAGATGCTCCTTCACCGCCCAGAAGAGCACCACGTCCTGCTATGGCTTACAAGAGACAACATGGCGCAGACCGTCTAGGAGGTGATAACATCCTTGTTCCAAAGTCAAGTTTGATGCAGACAGAGAAGGCCCAATTTACATTCCACTTGATGATTGCTCCGCTCATGTTTTTTAATCTTTAGGTGAAGTCTGGTCATCTTCAGAAAGACAGAACTTTCAATTGAAGCCAAAGGTATGCGTTTTATGTGTTGTTTTGTATATAAAGCATGTCAGATATGTATTAAATATGTATATATACATTTTTTTTAGGTGTTTTTTTTGCTTTGGTGTCTGCTTAAATGTTAATTATGTTTTGTTTCAGGCTGGCACTAAGGTGGTGGTCACCAAATTTCCGCTTGGTACCGTTGCGGTAGAAGACTTGATGGCTTTGGCTAAGCCATTCGGCACAGTTGTAAAACATCTGGTGTTCCCTTGCAAGGTAAGTTACATAAATCCATAAGATAAACTGGAATATGTTTTTCACATTCTTCTTTCCAATCATACTGTCTATAGGATGGTTAAGTGGTCCTTTTTTGTTACAGGGATTCCTTGAGTTTGGTTCGCACAAAGAGGCAGTCAATATGGTGAATCACTATAGGGAGAATCAAGCCTTTGTGAAGGGGAATAAGTTGACTCTGTATCTGTCCCCAGTGGTTGGCAGTATTCACGTAAGTGCACCTACTTATAAAAAGTTTTAAAGATGTGCAATAGCAGTTGAAACGTTTAGAACATCCTAATTTTTCCAGTTTTTATTGATATTTAAGCAGTTAAATTCCACTGAATAACCTGAAACGGTAAAAAGGTAAGCAGTAAAGTGCCAGAGGTTAAAAAAAGATTTGGTTACCAAAAACTGAAAAGTAATTTAGATTTCAAGTTATATAAAAAGGCCTTAGTAAACAAGTAATGGGTTAATAACTTACAGCTGTTCTGCAGCAATGGAAGTAAATTATGCCTTGAAAACTTATGCTAAAAATGTCTACAGGTTTCCCAACTTTTGTTGATTACTAACAAACCCTGTCTGTATAAAAGCAATGTTGGAACAGACTGTTTTACCTAGACCATCAAAAGGCACTTGGAAACTGGAGGAAGCTCTGACAGGAAGAGGTCTGGCAGACGCAAAGCCAGAACAGAACCAGAAGACACGTTTCTGAGAGTCAACTGCTTGTGTGAAAGACTGGTCACAGGGCAACAGCTTCAAGCACAGCTGGTCGAAGTAAGCAAGTCTTAGTTTCATCTGTGAAGAGAAGACTTCAAGTTGCAAGGTTTTACAGGTCGAGTGGCAGTAAGAAAGGCATTGCTAAGATGACAAAATAAGAAATAGAGATTTGCCTTATTGGTCTTATGGTCCGATGAATCAAAGAAATCTTCTGTTTATCATGTGGGGTTTTTGTACGCCGTCAAGTAGGTGAAAGGATGGTTCCTCACTGTGTGTGACACCAACTGTCAAACATGGAAAAGGAAGCGGGATGGTCCGGGGCTCTTGCTGGATCTGGAATCGGCAACTTGCACAGAGTGGCGCCCAAAACGGCGCCACTCATTTTGCAGCGCCATGCATTACCCGTTGGTGTAAGTCTAGTTGATCAGTGGTTCATCCTACAGCAAGATACTGACCCAAAACATACTTCCAGGCTATGTCAGAACTACCTTAGAAGAAACGAACAAGACGGGACACTTCAAATCATGGAATGGCCAGCACAGCCTCCAGACGTTAACCCCATCGCGCTGGTTTGAGATGAACTGGTCAGAAGTAAAGCAAGTGCACCACATTTGTGGGAAGTTCTGTTGGGAAGAACTTTCTGAACAATATTTGATTTCCATTTTAAAAAGAATGTCACGAGTGTGTTCAGCTGTTCAATCAGCAAATGGCTACTTATATTTTAAATTTTGTTAAACAATATTGTTCCATTATTTATTTTCTGTCTCCAATTGTTTATTTGTTCTAAGCTTTAATTTCAGAGTACATTAAGACATTAAACTCTGTGAGTTTCAATAGAAACTGGATCAATTCAGGTGTTCTACAACTTTTGACTGGTAGTGTACATTTTCAGGAATTCACTGGACATGAAAGGGATGAAAGGTGGAGGAAAGTTTATTTTTTGCTAAAATAGCAGTATGTCATATTTGAACCCACATTGCAGCACTACAAGGCAGCAGCATAGACTTCTCAAATGCCTTAGTTCAACTTAGAGGTTGTATATTAATCACAAAGATGTCAGTATTTTTTTCTTTCTTTTCCTATAGACACCAAGGTTGGATGAACCATCAGAAAGGAGGTCTACCAAACATGGTTCCAATTCTGTGGTTTGTTTCTCCCGCTTACCTCCTGGGAAGGAAAGAGAATCTGAGATTCTCGATATTGCCAAGATGTTTGGAGATGTGCGCCATTCAACATTTTCAGGAGATCAGGTAAGGCTGTAATGAGTAGTATGAAATTGGAAGTGAGTTCAGTCAGATTTGGGTTACAATTTCAAATATTGAGTAAAATAGAAAAAAATTTTTTTAACAATTTAAGTGTATTAATTTGTGAATTTAGAAATACATGTAAATCAATTTAATACCAAAACCTCCATTATGACACACCTCATGCTTTCTTTTAAAAAATGTAATCTAATCTACAGGCCCTGATTGAGATGGTGGATTGGGAAGATGCTGACATCATGGTGAAGTACTACCACTCCAACCCCCTCAAGATTGATGGAAAGGGTGTCAAAGTCAGCTTCTCACTGAAGCGTCTGAGGTAAGTATGAGTCCTTCACCTGGGGCTATGGCAACCAAGTGTGATAGGAGGTATGTGTCAGGAAAGTTTACGTCAATGGTTTTTGCCTTGTAGAGAAAGTCCTGACTCCACATCCAGAAGAGTAGAATCCAGCAAAAGGCACAGCAGCAGACACAAGAGTGAGGAGAAGAGCAAGACCTCAAGCTCCACAAACAAAGAGAAACCCACTACAGGCCAACAGCCTGAAGAAAGTCAACAAAGCACTTCAGAGGAGGGCAAGGATGAAGTAACAGAGGACAAAAAGGAGGAGGAAACCAAAAAGGAGGAGAACCAGATGGAGGAGGAGGAGGAGGTTGGGACACAGGAGGAGATTGACACCCAAGAGGAGAAGGTTGAGATCCAGAAGGAGGAGGAAGTCAAGGAGGACATTCATTTGGAAAACAAAGATGGAGACGATGAGGGCATCCAAGTGGAAGATGAACAGAACATGTTAGATGATGAGATTGCAGCTGGTGCTGGCACTGAAGATCATGCTCCTTCCAAAGGTTCATCTCTGGTGGGTGATTCTAAAGATAAGGGGGGACCTGATATCACAGAACTGTTGGCAGATGATACATTGGAGGATTCTGACCTGAAGGCTGCCGATGATCCTGCTGTTTGGGATGCTGACTTCTCAGTGGAGGACGTGATGGAACAGAGGAGCTTTCATGAAGATGATGTAAGAAATTCTTGTCATTCATATTTGTGACCTGAACCAACAGATAAAGGCGTATTGTTCCCTGAATTGAAAATAAATGTATGACAAGTAACCAAGGTTTCCAGCAATGGGTTCTTAAGGCATTTGTGCCTCCGTCCTTCTACTTGGTTGAAGTTCTGGGAGCATTCATGAAAATGTAGTTTGGTTGAGATCCACCAGTGATCAGTTGAAACCGATGTGGCCATCTTATGCCTAGAACCACTGAAATCTGGCTGAGGTTTCAGAGGCACATAAAATCAATCCAGCACTACTGATTGAAGCTCAGGTTGAACCTCATCAACACAGACAGTCAATGTTTTCTGTGACCCGTGTCAGCAACGCTCAGTTTGAGTCATGAATTGTTGTAATATTTTGTCGCTCCGAAGCATAACATGCTATGTCGGTATGCTTAATGTCATGGTTTATAGGCTTAATGATTTGCTCAGGAATTATTTATTGTGGTGCGCTACAACCCAGATGGAGATCAGCTTTCAAAGCGTCTCCTTTCTGTTGTTGAATTTTCAGGGAGAATTTTGTCTTTACGTTGTTAATCAGAATCTACGAGACTGTCAGCAATATGTCAGAAAAGGGTATATTAAAGCTCGCAAAGTAGACAGGAAAGTGCAACCAAAGGTGTATCTTCCTAGCTTTAAGAGTAATATATCCATACCATAATTCAAGACTATTATTAAATGGATCTTTACCATAGTTTACGACTATTGAATACAGTTTGGCAAGTTTTTAATGTTCAATATTTGAACAGATTTTAAGTCTTGCTTTGAAAACTCATACTTTGTATGATTATATTTAATTCGGTTGCAGGACATGTTGGAAGCAGAATCTCACATTTTATTCTGTATTTATTTTTCAGCAAGAGGATATGGATGACATAGATTTCCCTGAGAATATGGATGATTTTGTTACATTGGATGAACTTGATGACAACGCTGGAGGGGATGAATCACTTGGTAAGCAATGAATGCTGCAAAATATTTTAAATTTTCAGCAAAGACCATCTTTTACTGTTGTAAATTGTTCTGTAGAACAAAAGACAATGTCCAGATTAGCAATATGTTATAATTACGTTTCTCATTTTATTTGCAGAGTCGGATTCTTCATGGGTTGGTATTGCTCTAAAATGTATTTTTTTAAATGTTGTTCAAGTAGTTTTTATTGAACATAGCACTTTGCTGAGTGACATTGTTTCCCCCAGGATGGAAAAGTTGTCCATATTAGCCCAATTTTGAAGGGCTATGGGAACGTGGAGGTGGCTCTCTTGAATCTGGCTGAGCGGGCAAAAGTGGAAGTTGTAAACTTTTCCATATCCTTTTTCAGAGAGGAGGTAGGTTCACATTAATGTTACTTGAAGACATGTAATTTGGCGATCATTGTGCATATGTTTATGGAATGCAAATAATGTTATAGCAAAAGTGGTACATAATAATTTGACATTTGCATAGTGATTGACTAGTATACACAAAACAATATGCACTCACTGCTGAGTTGTTCTGGATAAGGGCATCAGCTTGTGATGTGAATGTAATTTAAAACTGTGGTATGCTGGAAGGAGTGTTTTATTTATTTGTGTCCCAGGCATGGATAGAGCT
>JACXGI010019899.1:0-11366 GCA_016801175.1 Esox masquinongy | reverse complement strand
CGGGCTTGGATGTTTTTCTTTGTAAGAAAAGGCTTCCGTCTTGCCACCCTGCCCCATACCCCACTCATATGAAGAATACGGGAGATTGTTGTCACATGCAGCACACAGCAAGTACTTGCCAGAAATTCCTGCAGTTCCTTTAATGTTGCTGTTGGCCTCTTGGAAGCCTCCCTGACCAGTTTTCTTCTCGTCTTTTCATTAATTTTGGAGGGGCGTCCAGTTCTTGGTAATGTCTCTGTTGTCCCATATTCTCTCCACTTGATGATGACTGTCTTCACTGTGTTCCATGGTATATCTAATGCTTTGGAAATTCTTTTGTACCCTTCTCCTGACTGATATCTTTCAACAATGAGATCCGCTCTCTGCAGACCATGGCTTTTGCTCTGAGATGCAACTAAGAAAATGTCAGGAAAATCCTACTAGAACAGCTGAACTTTATTTGTTATTAATAAGAGTCACTTTAAATGATGGCAGGTGTGTAATGACTTCTATTTCACATGAGTTTGAATGTGATTGGTTAATTCTGAACACAGCCACATCCCCAGTTATAAGAGGGTGTGCACACTTATGCAACCAGGTTATTGTAAGGTTTTTATTTTTCATTTTTCCCCCTCAAAGATTTCAGTTTGTTTTTCAGTTGAATTGTTCACATTATAGGTCACATTAAAATTGGAAAAATTTCTGACATGATTTATCTTTGTCTCATTCTTTTACATCACAAAAACCTGACATTTTAACAGGGGTGTGTAGACTTTTTATATCCACTGTATGTTCTGCCAGAAAATAACAACTTATTTTATCAGGCCCTGGCGGTCTTTGTTCTTGCTCAGCAGCGAATCAGAGATCTTGTTCAGGGTCTTACTGATGGAGGTTGACTCTTTCAGCTCGTTTATAAAAACCTCTGAAATTCCATGGACTCGAGGTAATTCAACTTTAAGTCCCATGGATTTCAGGTCTCTGGCCAACGCTGGTATGAAACGGTCAGTCCACAATCGCTTGACGAGAGCGTCAAAATGTTTGATATAATAATACTTGGGACAATCATAGAGGCACTGATGCTGCCGCTGACTTCCATGGCCTATAAGACAACTGTGGCAGTTTTCTTTTTTGTGCTCCTCGATCACAATCCCTAAAAATGTTACAATGGAAGCCTTTATGGTGTTCACAAAAATCAGACTCAGCCCACCATCAAAAACTTCCAAATCTGGGATATAGGAAGGCAGGTCAGGTGGTGGGGATGGGGTATAGGAAGGCTGGTCAGGTGGCGGGGTAGGAGGCATTATAACCGGTAAGTAAGAAGGCAGACTGCTGCAAGGTTCGTTCACACTTGTGGAACTTATATCCCATTCCTGGTCTCGGGTATCTTCATCAAGCAATGGCGTAAAAGATGTTTTAGGACTGCGCGTAATAGGCAGATAGGAGAGAGGTCTTTTCCGAGGTTGTGATATAATGCGGGGTATAGGTCTCCTGGCGGAGTCCTCTGGCATCAAGCAAGCCATGGTTCTTTGAAACGGTCTACTTTAACCCTACCCTTTTATTGCTGCATAGATCCTTTCACAGAGGGTGTGGCTTTTTAACCAATACTTATCATTCCTGTTTCCACATACATCTTGGTTTTAACTGGATCGTGTTCATAACTATCGTCTATAGCAAGACAATCTAAGTTTAACAACGCTCTGCCATTGTTGACTTTGTACATATAGCTCATCAATTCTCCAAAACATATCATTTTCCAGATCACACCAGACGCTAACAGGTATCCTTACCTCTGACATTTTACCAGTCTTTCCATCGCTTATGTTCCTCGTGAGGGAAGAAAGCTCAAAAAAACCGAATGGAAGTCCATTTTTCCTTCAGATTTTTATTGTGTGCTGCATTGTCTCTGGAGCTCGGTACACCTTCCCAATCAATCTCCAAACCAGTGTCGATAGTGTAACCTCTCATGCTTGGCTTCATTTCAGGACACACCACATGTCGTAATACTTCCCAGTCAGTGATTTGGTACTCCACACCACAGGTTGCATTTGTATATTCAGCTCCCATGGCTAAAATGTACAATTTCACTTTAGAAGCAGGGTAATCAAACGCAAAGCCGACCATTTTTCCATCCGCCATGTCATGCTGATCCATCAGCTGCTTAAATGGAGGTATTTGAGTTCTTTACACATTAAGAAAACGCTTCTTTGGCGCATCGTATATTTCTGGAACGTATCTCTTTTTTCACTCCTCCGTTCTGTGGCCAATTTCGTAAGTCTGGGTTGTCACGGGTATATCACTAAGCACAAACGCCATCTTGATTCTTATACAGAGCAAAAAACGAATTCAACTGCAAAGCATGAGAAGTCTAGCTCTTATTTATTTGTAACTCTCAGAGAATGAACCACCGGTAACACCTGCTCAACCCCCCTTGCACCGCAAGAAACCCAACACCCTCTCCTCCCAGAGAAGGAAGCCCCTGAAAAACAACTGTTCAAATATTACCACCTGGACCGGTCATACAATTTTTTACTCATAACCCTTTTTGAACCACCCCCCTCACACCACAGAATAACCTGCTCTACCCCTCCCTACCTAAACGGACATGAACCCCCGGAAAAAACAACGGTTAACAACCCGGACATAAATTAACAACCATTAAAAAAATCATTTTTCATAATCCTTTTGACCTACCCCTCTCATCCCACAGAATCACCTGCTCTACCCCTCCCTCCCTAACTGGACATGTACCCCCAGAAAAACAACTGCTACCATCCGGTCATGAATCATAAAATCATTTTCATAATCTCACACATATGCAGCTGCCAAAAGGTCAAATGTCAAAGCAATAAATCACTCTGACCTTTGGGTGATATATACATTATCTCCCTAAGAAGTATACACCGATCAGCTATAATATTATGACCACCTGCCTAATATTGTGTAGGTCCTCGTTTTGTCACCAAAACAACCCTGACCCATCGAGGCATGGACTCCACTAGACCTCTGAAGGTGTGCTGTGGTATCTGGCACCAAGACGTTAGCAGAAGATCCTTTATGTCCTGTAAGTTGCGAGGTGGGGCCTCCATGGATCGGATCTTTTTGTCCAGCATATCCCACAGACGCTCGATCGGATTGAGATCTGGGGAATTTGAAGGCCAATTCAACACCTTGAACTCGTTGTGTTCCTCAAACCATTACTGAACCATTTTTGCTTTGTGACAGGGCGCATTATCCTGCTGAAAGAGGCCAATGCCATCAGGGAATACCGTTGCCATGAAAGGGTGCACATGGTCTGCAACAATGCTCAGGTAAAGTTGTGCTCAGAAGTTTGCATACCCTTGGAGAATTGGTCATATATGTACCATTTGTAAAGAAACCATGAGTGAGCAGGCAAAACACGTCTTTAATTACGTATGGGATTCACATTCAACTGTAGGTCATAACAGAATGGCACAATCATAAAACAAAACATGGCAACAAAGAAAAAAATGAACTGACCCCTGTCCAAAAGTCTTCATACCCTTAATTCTTAATACTGTGTATTGCCCCCTTTAGGATCAATGACAGCGTGCAGTCTTTGTAATAGTTGTCTATGAGGCCCAGAATTATTGCAGGTGGTATAGCTGCTCATTTGTCCTGGCAAAATGCCTCCAGGTCATGCAAAGTCTTTGGTCATCTTGCATGAACCACACGTTTGAGATCTCTCCAGAGTGGCTCGATGATATTAAGGTCAGGAGACTGTGATAGCCACTCCAGAACCTTCAAATTTTTCTGCTGTAACCACTGGAGGGTCAACTTGGCCTTGTGCTTAGGGTCATTGTCGTGCTGGAAAGTCCAAGAGCGTCCCATGCACAGCTTTCGTGCAGAAGAATGCAAATTGTCAGCCAGTATTTTCTGATAACATGCTGCATTCATATTGCCATCAATTTTCACAAGATTCCCTGTGCCTTTAGAGCTCACACACCCCCAAAACATCAGTGAGCCACCACCATGCTTCACAGTGGGGATGGCACTCTGTTCACTCTAGGCCCTGTTGACCCCTCTCCAAACAAAGCACTTATGGTTGTGACCATAAAGCTCCATTTTGGTCTCACCATTACAAATTAGTGTGCTAGAAGCTGTGCGGCGTGTCAAGGTGTTGTCGGGCATATTGTAACTGGGCTTTTTTGTGGCATTGGCGCAGTAAAGGCTTCTTTCTGGCAACTCGACCATGCAGCTCATTTTTGTTGAAGTATCATCATATTGTGCTCCTTGAAACAACCACACCATCTTTTTCCAGAGCAGCCTGTATTTCTCCTGAGGTTACCTGTGGGTTTTTCTTTGTATCCCAAACAATTCTTCTGGCAGCTTTGGCTGAAATCTTTCTTGGTCTATCTGACCTTGGCTTGGTATCAAGAGATCCCTGAATTTTCCGCTTCTTAATAAGTGATTGAACAGTACTGACTGGCATTTACAAAGATCTGGATATCTTTTTATATTCTTTTCCATCTTTATAAAGTTCCATTACCTTGTTACGCAGATCTTTTGACAGTTCTTTTCTGCTTCCCATGGTCAGTATCTAGCTTGCTCAGTGCATTGTGAGAGCTAACGTGAGAGCTAACAGACTCATTGACAATTTATACACAGACAATAATTGCAATTTAAAAAGCCACAGGTGTGGGAAATTCACCTTTAAATGCCATTTTCACCTGTGTCTGTCACCTTGTGTGTCTGTAACAAGGCTAAACATTCAAGGGTATGTAAACTTTTGATCAGGGCCATTTGGGTGATTTCTGATATCATTAAGATTTAAAAAAGAGCCAAAAAACCATTGCTCCATGGTCCTGTTCTGATGCTCACGTGCCCATTGTAGGCGCTTCCAGCAGTGGACAGGGGTCAGCATGGGTACCCTGACTGGTCTGCGGCTATGCAGCCCCATACGTAAAAAACTGCAATGCACTGTGTGTTCTGACACCTTTCTATCAGTACCAGCATTAACTTTTTCCGCAATTTGAGCTACAGTAGCTCGTCTGTTGGATCGGACCACACGGGCCAGCCGTCGCTCCCCACATGCATCACTGAGCCTTGGCAGCCCATGACCCTGTCGTCGGTTCACTGCTTTTCCTTCCTTGGACCACTTTTTGTAGTTACTGACCACTGCAGAACGGGAACACCCCACACGGTCTGCAGTTTTGAAGATGCTCTGAGTCAGTCGTCTAGCCATCACAATTTGGCCCCTGTCAAAGTCGCTCAGATCCTTACGCTTGCCCATTTATCCTGCTTCTAACACATCAACTTTGAGTACAGAATGTTCACTTGCTGCCTAATATATCCTACCCACTGACAGGTGCCATGATAACGAGATAATCAGTGTTATTCACTTCACTTGTCAGTGGTCATATTGTTATGGCTGATCGGTGCATTTCAAAACTGCTGTTGGCTATGTCAATAATAGGGGCTTCTATGCCACATACAGTTAGGTCAGGAAATATTTGGACACTGACACAATTTTCATAATTTTGGCTCTGTCAGCCACCACAGTGGATTTGAAATGAAACAACCAAGATGCCATTGTAGTGCAGACTTTCATCTTTAATTCAAGGGGTTGAACAATATCATATGAAACCTTTATGAATTGCAACCATTTTCATACACAGTTCCCTTATTTCAGGGGCTCAAATGAAATTGGACAAATCGAGACCTTGGGACTAGAAGGTTCTGTCTGCGCAAACCATAGTTCTGAGTTATTGAGCATCAAAGTTTTCACATCCCAGATTTCAGAACCTTTTTTAAATTAATACTTCTTACACAACCCATTAAGATCCTCACTTTAAAGATATCTAAAGTGCAGAGTATCAAAATCCTGAGACATTAGTAAATCAGTTTTATTAGGGGGGTGCAATCGCAGATAGAACCTTATTGTTCTGAAATTTCTCAATCTAGATTGAGCAATAAGGTTCTATCTGACAATTCTGTATCAGACATTTTAATTAGAATACATAAATGATAGAATAACACTATTTTACCAAAATGGACTCTCACCACATCATGAAATACATTATAGAAATTTAATTTGATAGTAAATAGCTGTATATATCTCAATATATAAAAAAGAGAAAAACAGGATTATGATTTTTGGTGTCTATTCATAGTGTCAAACTTTCATTTAGACTTAAGTTCTCATCTTGAACAAAACTAATGATTCCTTACTACATTACTATCCAACATTTAATTTGATATATCTTATTAACTGTTGTTTTAAAGCATGTTTAATCATTTTATTGCTTAATGTTAACATCATAACAATAATTTAAATACTTAAAAAAGATGTATACTAAAACACTACCACTTCATAACACAACACATTTAAATACTATAAATATATTAAAAACAGCAAAAATAATTCCATATTTGAGCATCTTTGAGTTTTCTTTTTAATTTTTTGCACAGCACTCTCTAATACTCTACAGCTAGCATGTAGTCTACAGCTGGCATGTATTTCAACAAAGACTTTATATCATTCTGTTTGGTCTCTGTTAAAATGTAGTTCTTAGAGACCACCTTTGGTTTGGGTAGGTTGATGGAGGTTGGGACTGGGTGGACACCTCTTGTTTGTGCTTTTGGACCCCTGATATCGACTGGAACAGGGGGCTGCCTGTGAGAGGTGGAGTAATGCAGGCTGAATGGGCATTGGGTGAGGACAATTTGGGCCACTTGAGCAAATGGGATCTGTTTGTATTGAACGTTTTTCGTGCAAGATTGGAAATCTTTCAAATCTGTCTTTTTCATTTGAATGACAGTGTATGGGTGCTTTCGGTTTGCTTTGAGAAGGATGCAGATGAAAGAAATAGGTGAAAAGAATTCAGCAGTGGCCATTGCTTTTTCAGTGTTGCTGTGCATATTGTCCACTTCTTGGACAGCTGAATGGCCTGGAGTTGAGAAAAGGGGGAAGCATGCCATTTTATTTTTGGCATGCTTCCCCCTTCCATCAGATCATGGCGTACCCTCCTGATATAGTTTCCTATGTTGAATTTTATTCCATGAGGATGGATTGGATGTCCTCTTTCGCTCCCCCCCCTCCCCACCTGCTCTTCATGTAGGGGACCCTGCTCTTCAAGTAGTGGACCATTCCCTTCATTTAGTGGACACTGCTCTTTAAGTAGTGGACCATTCCCTTCATTTAGTAGACACTGCTCTTCTAGTAGTGAACCATTCCCTTCATTTAGTGGACACTGCTCTTTAAGTAGTGGACCATTCCCTTCATTTAGTGGACACTGCTCTTCTAGTAGTGAACCATTCCCTTCATTTAGTGGACCCTGCTCTTCAAGTAGTGAACCATTCCCTTGATTTAGTGGACACTGCTCTTCAAGTAGTGGACCCTGATCACTGTCCTCACTGTAATGGAACAATACATATTTAATCAATCTTCCCTTATAAATGTATTTGTTTTTTATAATCATATAATAAAGAACAAGCTGGTTTTTGTAGCAAAGCTAATGTGATGCTAATTAATCTTAGGCTTGCTACCTAACTATAGAGGTAGGTATATTGCTCCAAGGCTAACCATATTGAAATATGGAGAATATGATAGCTACTTAGATAGCAGTAGATTGCTGAAGGGTTAGGAATGGAGCTAGATTGTATAGCTACTTACAGGGCTGAAACTCTATCAGATGAACTACTGTCATCATTGAACAAAGATGTGAGAACTTCATCTACTTTTAGATTTCTGACAGTGTTTCTTTTAGGCTTGCTGCTGCCTAAACTAGCCTAGCCTGTGTTCTGATTGGTGCATTTGTATTTTTTGCAGGCTAGTGATTGGGTTGCAGATAGAACTTTATAGTGCCAAGTTGAAATGGGATTATGCAGATAGAACTTTCTAGTTTTAAAATTCTTTTGATTAAAATGTGTACTTTTTTCAAAAATCTAACTTCACAAAAATATGAAGAACCAACTAAAGATTAATTATATATGAATAACACATTTTTGACAAAAATTTCAGATAGAATCTTTTAGTCCCAAGGTCTCGAAATTAACACAATCATAAGTGAAATGTTCATTTGTAATACTTTGTCGAGAATCCTTTGCAGGCAATGACTGCTTGAAGTCTGGTACGCATGGACATCACGAAACGTTGGGTTTCCTCCTTTGAGATGCTTTGCCAGGCCTTTACTGCAGCTGTCTTCAGTTTTCAGCTGCCTGCAGAAAATTCCACCTCTTTGCCTTAAAAAACTCCTGGGTTGCTTTTGCAGTTTGTTTTGGGTCTTCGTCCATTTGTAAAGTGAAGCGCCATCCAATCAACTTCCCTGAATTTGGCTGAATCTGAGCAGACAATATATCCCTATACACTTCAGAATTCATCCGGCTGCTTCTGTTTTATCATCAGTAAACACTAGTAACACAGTGCCACTGGAAGCCATGTATGCCCATGTCATCACACTGCCTCCACCGTGTTTTACAGATGATGTGGTATGCTTTGGATCATGAGCCGTTCCAAGCCTTCTCCATACTTTTTTCTTCCCATCATTCTGGTACAGGTTGATCTTAGTTTCATCTGTCCAAAGAATGCTGTTCCAGAACTGGGCTGTTTTTTAGATGTTTAAGGCCAGAAGTCTAATCTGGCCTTTCTGTTCTTGAGGCTTATGAATTGGTTTGCACCTTGTGCTAAACCCTCTGTATTTGCTCTCTTGAAGTCTTTTTCTTTATGGTAGACTTGGATAATGATATGCCTTCATCCTGGAGAGCGTTCTTCACTTGGCTGGATATTGTGAAGGGGTTTTTCTTTACCATGGAAAAGATCCTACGATCATACACCACTGTTGTCTTCCTTTTTGTGTTGCAGAGCTCACCAGTGCATTCTTTTTTTCTCAGAATGTACCAAACTGTTGATTTGGCCAATCCTAATGTTCCTGCTATCTCTATGATGGATTTTTTTTGCAGCCTAAGGATGGTCTGTTTCACTTGTGTTGAGAACTCCTTTGACCGCACATTGTGGGTTCACAGCAACAGCTTCCAAATGTGAATGCCACACCTGGAATCAACTCCAGACCTTTTACCTGCTTAACTGATGAAGAAATAATGAAGAAATAGCCCACACCTGTCCACCAGTGCATTCTTTTTTTCTCAGAATGTACCAAACTGTTGATTTGGCCAATCCTAATGTTCCTGCTATCTCTATGATGGATTTTTTTTTGCAGCCTAAGGATGGTCTGTTTCACTTGTGTTGAGAGCTCCTTTGACCGCATGTTGTGGTTTCACAGCAACAGCTTCCAAATGTGAATGCCACACCTGGAATCAACTCCAGACCTTTTACCTGCTTAACTGATGAAGAAATAATGAAGAAATAGCCCACAACTGTCCATGAAACAGCTTTTGAGTCTGTTGTCCAATTACTTTTGGTCCCTTGAAAAAGAGGGGGCTACATATTAAAGAGCTGTAATTCCTAAACCCTTCCTCCAATTTGGATGTGAATACCCTAACCTCATACCCTCAAATTAAAGCTGAGAGACTGCACTTTAAGCCCATAGTCATTATTCAACTGTAACTTTAATATATTTTGGTAAACAGCCAAAATAACAAAACTTGTCTCAGTGTCCAATTATTTGCGGACCTAACTATGCCTACTGATGGTGCACTTCACTGCACTGAGTTCGTATTTGGGTGATTTTGCAAATGCAGGCCTTTTTGTGTCTCTGGGTTTAAGATAGAATATTTATTTAGAATTTTTCATTGTATATACATTAAGTAGAGACTAAAATAACATTAAACTTTTTTCTTTAGCAGTCAATGTGTGTTTGTTTTTATTTTCTAAAGCATTTAATATCAGGATTTCACTGTTTTTGTCCTGTCTCTAAACCAGATATAGGACATTCTGCTATGCATAACACTCATAAAAGTATTGCATTTAATATAATATGTAATGCACCTGCCTAGAAAAAGAGTCACAATAATGGAAACTATCTACATATTTGATGTTTATAAGCCATTTTTTACTTTTTTAATACAAAATACAGTGGTCTCTAAGTATTGTGTCATTACCCCCATGACAAGCTAATTACAAGCTTATAAAGTTTTTTTCAAATGTTTGTGTACTTGGTTACCATGGATATGAACAGTGACAGTGGAGCATATGGATGTCATGGAGTGAGATTAGAATTTGTATCCTGGGAAATTATTGAAAAATAAAGGCAAATACGACTTGTACATATAATATTTTTATTGTATGTCTTTAACAAATAGTCTATAATATCATTAAAATAAGTTAGATTTAGTTTATTATGTTTAAATTATGTGTATTTAGGATACACAGTATGCTAGTTTTTAAACTGGAGTTCGCATCCTGTAATCACTGCTATTTATGACCAAATAAGTAAAAAATGTCATTCCCACCATGTCATTCCCACCACATAGTAAAATGTGATGGTAAGGACAGAATGTGTTGGTAATGACAAAATGTATCAGTTAACACATTTGAACTTACCTTAAGACCAGAAAAGACACACAAATAACATGGTTTAGTTGAAATTGAAAAATTATTTGATAAATAACACTGATACAGTTTATATTTTTGGATTGATTGCATGATTTTGATGTCTATTTATTCGTATTACTGTAATTATTATTGACTTCAATATTATTATTTTTATATTTTATATAAGATGCCTCCTAAATCAACCAAGGAAAGGACAAGGACATACAGCTCCGGAAAATATTAAGAGACCACTGCACCTTTTTCTTTCCTTTCCAAAAAAGTCAAAAAGGAAGGTTTTGAGTGATGAACAGAAGGGTTAAAATTAAGAGACCACTGCAAATTGAACGCTTCTGTTCCTCACTCAAAACTTTCCTTTTCAACTTTTTTGGAAAGGAAAGTAAAAGGTGCAGTGGTCTCTTAATTCTTACCGGAGATGTATATAAAAAAAATCTAAGAAGATCCTATTTGATACCAGGAATATCTTAAGAAAGAAAAAGATACCTGAAGAGAAAAGAATGTGGTGAACTGAAACCCATCTCACAACTTTCCCAGCGAGAGAAACGAAAGAAAAGGAGGCAATGGAAAATAAACCAAAGAAATAGAAGATCACACATCCAGAAAAGAGTGATTATGGAGTCATACCTGTCAAGGAACACACCACCACAGTCACCTGAAGTGTTTCAGCTACAAAATGATGACCTACCTGTCCCTCACATGGCACCGGATTCCCCATTCAGTTTGTCGTGGAAAAATATATCTTCATGCCAAAAAGGATGCAACAACTCAAAAGATGCAATAACTCAGGAGTTTGTGGATTCAATGTAGACTTTTAATGAGTAATCATAAAAGCCGAGTTGACCTGCAGGAACAACTGTCTGGCCAACCCGGGATACACATATTTATACAGTGTTATCTTGCACAATCTTCCGGGCCACCC
>JACXGI010019898.1:0-11633 GCA_016801175.1 Esox masquinongy | reverse complement strand
GTTGGCGAACGAGATGGCCGAGAATTCTGGAATGGATACCATTTTAACTAGTTGGATGGATTCTCTGTTTGGGATGTCAGAGGTTTGGCCATGAGAGCTATCGAAAAGTCTGTTTCTGACCAAAAGTTTCAGTTATCAGGGCCTTATGACGACCTGATCCCGGAGACTATTACCCACCTGATCTTACTGACAAACCTGATGAAGTAGTTTTGGCAGAGACGTTCATTATCCATGAAGATTCTCAAGAAGAATGTTTAATGCATTAAAAATTTTAATTAGAAGAGATGTAATTGTGAAAATTGTTTAAGGGGATTCATGTTGAATAATGATAAATGATACACAGGGGGGAATGTTGGGTAAATTTGTAATATAGTATGCATTTATCAATATGAACTAGAGAATTGTGCTTATGTGACTAACCTTTGATTAACCTTTGTGAGGACCTTAATGTCACCCATAGATAAAGGCTTGTGCAAAACTGTCATTTGCTTAATGTTGCTGATATTTGCTGGCTTTAAGCAAATACATTGCCAAGAGTAATTAGAAATTACCTGATGAACTGTCTAGAATAGCAGAGCTGTGGTTAAGGGTGATAAAAAATGTGCTTGTACTTTTTCCTGTTTTTCATGTACGTTGCTGAGTAGAAAAGGGTCAGATAAAGGGCAGCTCTAGGTGTCACATTAAACAGTCTTAGTATATATGTAACCAATACGAAGGAAGAGAGATAGGACAGGGCGGGACTAGGAAGTATTCAGAATTGTCTACTGACAGGTATAAAAGGTATGTGTTCTTCCACCTGTATTAGAGCTCTCCGAATAAACGCTTAAGACCAGTTCGCTCTTTCCAGTGTTTCATTGGGTTCTTTTGATTTACAACCTCTGACTAGTGATTTCGTACCTGACAGAGAGAGCCCCTCACACACACACACAGACACACCCACAGAGAGAGACACACACACCCACCCACACAGAGAGAGGGACTCTCTCTCTCACACACACACACAGATTTATTTTTATTTTTCATCTTTATTTAATAAGACATCTACATTACATTAAGAAATCCTCACCCACCCCCAGCACACACACAACCCAACCCCCATACACCACATACAAATACTTACCTCAAACCCAAATCATAATCGGACCTCAAAGCCCTCTTGTCCAACCACACAGACAGCCCCCCCAAATCCCCAAGTCCCCAAATACTGTCAATAAGTTTGTAAAATTCAAACTCGACCCTAAGGCGCGCAGAGACCATCTCCCTAAATAACAACACCGGGTCCGTAATCCCTAACCCCCTGACCCAGTTCCTCCTTGTCAACAGACAACTTAGCTTGGGCAAACAAAAAATTCTACAAAACACATTTACCCTTCTCCTCCCTTGAATACCGAGATCCCAAAACAAACATTTCTAAACAGAAAAAATCCCCCAACCTCACACACACAGATTCCAACAATGACATCAACGGCATCAACCTAGCACATACAGAGAATACACGTTGGACAGGCTCAGCCATCATACAAATTAGACAACTTTCCCCAATCCCAGGGTCAACTCGAGTCAAACAGCTATTGGTGGCCAGGACCCCAGGTAAAATCCTCCACTGGAGGTCACCAGACCGTTTGGGAGCTGGGAGTTTATAGAGCACCCTCCACCTATACCCAGCCATGCCATCAGAGCCCAGAACACCCTGCGATTGGTGACCCCTAACCCCCTCCAACTCCCTAATGTGCCTGACCTTCACACAGAGGGAGTACAAAGCCTTGTTCCCCACCTCAAGATCACCCAGTTCTGGAGAACCAAAAGACAATATGTCCCCCCAACCCCCCTGCCAGTCCCCAGTCCCTGCCGTGACCTGTAGTGGTGGAAATGGTGGTGGCCCCTCCCCTCGTGCCCACCCGAAGACTCCCCTCACCGGTTCCGGCAGTGCATCCTGTACCTCACCCATGAACTTCTCCAGTAGCCGGTGTGATGTAATTCCAGACTGCCGCGCCAGCTCTTGCAGGGTCTTCCAGCCTCCACCCCCGGGCTGCCGCAAATCCACCAGTGTCCTGATACCTGCTGCCATCAACCATCCAAGCAGGGTTGCAGAATGGACAGAAACCAAAGGGATCAGTGGGTTATGAAAAATGGGTTCCTTCCACACCCAAGGTCCAGGTGTCACTCCCCCCTCACGCACGAACTTCAGCAATCTCCAGGCCTTCAGAACTGCAGAATAGAAGTCTGAGACCCCGGCCAGCTTCAGCTCCTGCAGTCTCATGAGGAAGAGCTGCAGATCCAGCCCCAGACCACCATCCCTCCTCAGCAATGCGCAAGCCGGTCCCCTCCAACTGACACCTGGGTGATATAACAGTCTCTGTGCCGCTTTAAGATGAAAGGCTGCCACCCTGCTCTCAAGGTCCACCAGGCCCTGACCGCCCTCCCGGACCGGTAAAAACAACACCGCCGCCCTCAGCCAATGATGTCCAGACCAGAAGAAGTCCACCAGTCGACGCTGTAAGTCTGCCAGCAGCCTGGCAGGGGGGTTAAGAACAGCAACTCGATGCCACAGGGAGGACGCCACCAAATTGTTGATGATCAGCACCCTTCCTCGGTACGACACCTGGGAGAGGAGCCACCTCCACTTCATCAGCCTAGACACCACAGACTGAGCCACCCCCTCCCAGTTCTTCGTAACCCAACCCTCTGATCCCAGATACACCCCTAAAATCTTAAGCCTTAAAATCTTAAAGCATTACCCCATTCCAACCCCCCAGGAAGCCCAGGAGGTGCCCTGTCCCCCCATGCCCCACAGAGCAATGCCCCACTCTTGCCCCAGTTCAACCTGGCAGATGATGCCCCCTCATACACCCTCAAACACGACTCCAACGCCAGCACATCCTGGTCATCCTTCAACAGGACTGAGACATCATCAGCGTAGATAGACACCGCTAAACCTGCCCTCAACCCCAAACCTGGCAAGGCCACCCCCTGCAGACTCAAAAGGGCTTACACCCCTGCGTAACAGACTCAAAAAGGGCTCAATTGCAAGGGTGTATAACTGCCCAGATAGAGGACAACCCTGACGTATACCCCTCACTACCCGGACTGGCCTACTGAGCCCCCCACCCACCTTCACCAGACAAGAAGCCCCAGCATACAACATCTTAACCCAGGACAAAAAACACTCCCCAAACCCAAAAGCAGACAACACCCTAAACAAATATATATGATCCACCCTGTCAAACGCCTTTTCATGGTCCAAAGAAACCATTCCAAAGGCCACCTTTGAACACCCTGACAACTCCAACATATCCCTGATCAAAAACAGATTGTCTGTGATAGTGCGACCCGGCACATAGTAAGTTTGGTCCACATGTACAACGGAGTCCAGTAGGGATTTAAGCCAATTGGCGAGGACCTTAGCAAGGACCTTATAGTCCACACAAAGCACGGCTACAGGTCACCAGTTCTTCAGGTTGCTCAAGTCCCCTTTTTTCGGGAGGAGAGTCAAAACTGCCCTATGGCAGCTCAATGGCAACTCCCCAACCCTGACACACTCATGTAAAACACAACATAAATCTCGACCAATGAGGCCCCAGAATGTCTTATAAAATTCAATTGGCAATCCATCCAATCCTGGAGCGCAGCTGGAGTTCATCTGGTTGACAGCGGCCTCGAGTTTACCCAATGTCAGAGGAACATCCATGTCACACCTCTGTGACTGCGACAGTGTGGGAAGGTCCGTAAGCAATTCTTGGGAACATGCAGGATCACACATTTCGACACTATATAAATCGGAATAAAACTCCACTGCTCGCTCCTGCATCTCCCCCACAACAGAAGACACCCGACCATCAGCCATACGTAAACAGTGCATACGCTTCCTTTCTCCACTCTGTTTTTCCAAGCCAAAAAAGAAGGAGCTGGGAGCATCCATCTCTTTCAACATAGAAAACCTAGCTCTTACAAGTGCCCCCTTTGCTTTCAGCTGAAAAAACACACCCAGATCCCTACGCAATTCAGGCAGGTTTGAAACCAGCCCCACCCCGTTGTGCCCCAACAACTCAGCCTCCGCCTCACTTAAGTTCTGTTCAAGCTTCCCCAACACTCCTAGATTCAGTGGAGGAAAAAGCAGTAAATTGTTGACAAAAAAGCCAAATCTGTGCTTTCCCAACATCCCACCACAGACTAAGAGACTCATAATCATCCTTCCGCTGCCCCAACTCCCCCAAAATGTAAGAAAACTAGAGCAAAAAGCAGCATCTTGTAAGAGCTTTACATTACATTTCCAAAAGGACGCATGCCGGAGCCCTGGTGTAACAGAGAGCTGAGCCATGGTAATATGATGGTCAGAAAACCCAACTGGGAGTATGGAGGCTGACACCAGCCTATTGCTCTGGTGCCTGAACCTATAAATATGATCCAGGCGAGAGGCACTAACCCTCCCACCGACAACCTTCACCCAGGTATACTGTCTGGTGGTTGGATGCTGAGTTCTCCAAACATCCACCAAGTCATACTGAATCAATACATCATTCAGCAACCCTGCAGAGACTGGATGTGGCTCCTCACCATTCCGGTCCCTGGTAAAAATCAATCGTGCAGTTCCAATACCCCCCTAAAACCAACACCTTAGCCTGATCTATCAGTGCCAGCTCTTTGCGTAAGCACCCAAAAAAGATGCCCCGCTCCCACCCTGTACTAGGTGCATACACATTTATAAACACAAACAGCACATTGTCAATCTCAGCCTTAACAACCAACAACCTGCCGCCACACACTTCCTTTGATGATGTAATATTGACACCCAGACCAAGGGAGAAAAATACTGCCACCCCTGCACTACTGTTCGTACCATGGCTCAGCACCTGTGCCCCCTTCCACCAGAGCCCCCAATCCACCTCATTTACAACATCAGGAGTGGGTCTCCTGCAAAAACAGGACATCTGTATGTTTATGTTTGACATACTCCCCCAACAAACCCCTCTTTCCCTGGTCTCTGGCGCCATTTATATTAAGAAAGCCAACCCGCAGAGCCTCCATGAAAAGAGAGAGGAAAAAGAGCAAGAACAAACCCCGGTAGTGAGGACCAAAAAAACAATACTTTGGAAGAACCTAGCCATTTAAGCTGTATCAGAAGGCAAGCGCTTTCGCACCGCTGTGACCCATTTCTTCAACCTGAATCGTTTCTTAGGTGAGAGGACACCCAGGCCCTCAGTCCTCATAGCCTTTTGCACTGACCTCACAAACCTCACAGAGTCAGGAAAATGGGACTCCAGAACTACCTTCTTCTTACCCTTAGTATCAGCCAAAAAGTCAGACAGCTCCCTTACCGTGTAAGTAGGCCCTGCAACCTGACTGGCTGGTAGCACTGAACTCAGAGAGCAGTCAGAGAAGGACATCTCCTCACACTCCCATTCACCCGATTCCCCTATCTCCTCTTCTCCCTGACCCAACAACGTACTGACCTGCACCCTTTTATTACTCAGGCCCTGCTCCCCAACGCCAGGTGAAATACTCAGGGACACCAACACCTCCTCCACCACACCTTTCCTCACACCCTTTTTCCTCTTTGGTGCGATCAGCCCCACCATCTCGCTTGTGAAGGCCCCCCTTACTCACACCCTCCACTACCACAGCATCAGCGACCACACCACGCCCTTCATTCCCCACAATCCTCACTGGAGAATCCCCCACCACAATCTTCTCCACTGTAACAGCACTATCCACTGATACCACAACCTCTGTATCATCAACAACACCAACCAACACTGTGGGCTGCACAGCATCACTCAACCCAGTCACACTCTCCCGGGCACCACGACCCCGCCCGCTCTGCTGTCCCAAACCAGAGCTACAACCGGCCACAACAGGGAGCTCCCCCTCCCTAACTACCGGTTGGACACTGCCCGGCAGCCACGGGCGGCTGTTCTGCCTGTCCTTGAGTCCTGTGCGGACACGCAAACTTCTTATGCCCCAGGTCACCACATTCAAAACAACGCAGACTGTCTGTACTAGCAAAACCTGCGTACCAAAACCTGCGTACCACCTACCATGACGGATCTTAAAAGTGACATTAAGCTGCTGATCCGCATTGTTGAGGAACATAAACACCTGCCTACGAAAGGAGACAACATGCTTCACCGATTCTGCCCAAAACCCTGCCAACAGGACGCGAAAACCGCTAGCTACTTTACCAAACCGAACCAGCTCCTTTCGGATCTGCTCATCCGTAATGAACGGCAGCAAATTCACCACAACAACCCTCGTCGAAGGTGTAGAAAGAAGCGAAACAAACAATTCATTTCTAACAAAAAGCCCACTAGCAATCAGCGTACCTACCAAGGCTGCTTTCTTCATAAACACAACAATCGCTTTGTTCATTCTAGACGCTGAGTGAATATGTTCAGCACCTACCTGTTCGCCAACGGCCAGCAACACCTCCTCAACTCTAACTCCATCCACCGGTACACACCTGAAACCATGCCTAAGAGACATTGCCTCCTCCCCAGCTGGCATGGCAGCCATAGCGGCTGCCATACCGTCAAGACCCAAAAAAACTCCCCCCTTCCCCTCCAAAAGCTACCCGCTAATCTGGTATGAAGAAAAATCAAACAAACTTAAAAGTTGGAAACAAAAAATCATACAAAACAAAATCAAGCTTAGACAAAAAGGAAAAACAGGCCCTCTCACCACACAGCCACCTCCAAAACTCCTCACACCCCAACCTCCCAGCATGCAACACAGAGAGAGAGAGAGAGAGAGAGAGAGACTCTCTCACACACACACACAGAGAGAGAGAGAGAGAGAGAGAGAGAGAGAGAGACACTCTCAAAAACACAGAGAGAGAGAGACTCTCTCACAAACACAGAGAGGGAGAGAGACTCTCTCACAAACACACAAACACAGAGAGACAGACTCACACACACACACAAAGAGAGAGAGAGAGAGACACACAAACACACACACACACACACACACAAAGAGAGACATGTACACAAATAGGGACACACACACATGTACACAAATAGGGACACACACACCGAGAGTGAGACTCTCACACAAAGAGACAGAGACACACACACACACAGAGAGGGAGAGACAGAGACACACACACAGAGATGGAGAGACAGACACACACACACACACACAGAGACAGAGACACACAGACACACACAGAGGGAGAGACAGAGACACACACACACACACAGAGGGAGAGACAGAGACACACACACAGAGACAGAGAGACACACACACACAGAGTAAGAGAGAGACACTGTCACTGACTTTGTTTTTCATCCTCTTAGATTCCTGCCAGCTGACATTGGATCCCAATACAGCATATCAGTTCCTGTGTCTGTCTGAGCGGAACAGAAAGGGGACATGGAGTGATGAGGTCCAGTCCTATCCTGACCATCCTGACAGATTTACCTACTGGAACCAGTTGTTGTGTAGAGAGGGTCTGTCTGGTGTCTGTTACTGGGAGGTAGAGTGGAGTGGGGGAGGGGTTAATGTAGCCGTCTCATATAAAGAGATCAGCAGGGAAGGAGATGGTGATGAGTGTGTGTTTGGTTTTAATGATCAGTCCTGGGTGTTATCCTGCTCTACATCCAGATACTGTTTCTATCACAATAAGATCAGGACTGATATCCCTGTCCCCTGCTCCTCCAGAGTAGGAGTGTATCTGGACCACAGGGCAGGAACTCTGTCCTTCTACTATGTCTCTGACACAATGAGTCCAGACCACATTCACTCAGACACTCTATCCTGGGTTCTATGTTTATAAAGGATCTGTGAAGATACTGACACCTATTCAGTGATACATTCTATCAATGTATAATGGAATGACTGTGGCTAAAGATTGATTTAAGATTACAGACATCATATACACAGCATGATATAGTGACAAATTTGCATGTACACAGGTTTCAATCAAACCAAGTGGAATAACCAGAGTTCTTGGTTCCTGAATGAACACATAACAAGACATGCACCTCAATGGTGAAGGGGGTTGATTGACAGCTGAAATTAACCAATCATCATAGAGTTTAGTTTAGTCAGTGTCTAGAACCCTGCTGAACTATTTAACAGAGAAATTTCTTCTTAAACTATGGGAAGTAATTTGAGTTGGTTGTTTATCTGTCAACCGAAATATATTTATAAATATATACCAAGCGTATTTAAAGAATTGTTAAATGTTGTACAAAACTGAATTTATTTTTATTTAAAAAATGTTTAAATGTTTTGAAAATAATGTAATTATTGATTGTGTTGAATGTTTCTGTGTGAGGTTATTTCAGGTAAACAGAGTAACCACTTATCTGTTATCATCTAGTGTGATTGATGGGGCAGATAGGAGTTGATTCACACATTTAATTAACATTTACCGTTGGTTCATGTTCAGCATACATCTGTTCAGTATTTTATGTGTGATCGTAGATTTGGGAATCTTTCAATAAAAGTCATTTGTTGACAAAGTTTGTTATGCTTTCTAGTAAATTCTACCTGTACTAGTCTATAATTACTGTCAAGTCTAATTATGTTACATTTGGGATATGTTGTAGAGGGACTCATTTTTAAATTTCTATGAAACTTAATGAAGGATTTGCTGTAACGCTCATCATTATAAAGAGTTTGACTGCATCTTTAAATGGTCTCCATCTTCCCTGTATGTCCTCAGATGCCCTGTCAGGTGTTCTTGTTGACTAAAGCATTTAACACAATTGTTACACTCATACAACTTCTTTCCTGTGTTAATTCCTGGTTAAGTTCAGTTGATATCATGACGTTTCACTCTATGAGTTGGCCTCTGTTGTCATTTAAAAATGCTTGTCATTCTAAATAGTTTATCATACAAACTATGTGTAGTTTATCTTCAGTGGCAGAATGTTGTTTCAGATAAAACTCGGTTCTAAAGCATTTTCAGAAACTATGGTATTTCTCCCCTGTGTTCACCCTTATATGTATTCCCCAGGCTGAGGGGAAGATAAACAACAAAGTTACAAACAAATGGATGTCACTAATAATCTTAAGACACATTCGAATGCTAGCAAATCATATAGATGTATATATTTCACCTTTAGCTCAGTCAATGGACTTTGCAATGACAGTAAAGTTTTAGTCAAAGGTGAAGCTTAACTAATGTTAAACTAATAAATAACATTAAAATATAATACTGTGAATACGGAGGGCACATGTTTCTAATATACATGGTGTCAATGTCAAGCATTTACATTAACATCATTTAACAGAGGCTCTTGTCGTTATGTGATGACATCGGCAACGATGTACAGTTTTAGCAGGAAACATATTCCCTCAAATAGTATTTATGCATGTTTTGTTGTGTGTTTCCACATATGTTTATTTTGGAGTGTCATGTTAAACCACAGGACATTGCCAGCCACTGCTGGAGTGTAGCAGAAGAAACTGCAGCAACTTTCAATGTTCAACCCCTCTCCAGAATGCAGTTACAATAAGTGATGTAGTCCAACTGGTTGATCACTGAAGGAAGCAGGTATTTAAGTCTTAAAGAAACAACATGGAGGAAGAACACTTCAGGGGCACTGACCAACTAAGAAAGCTGGACAGAGTTCAAGCTGTATTATTTATGACAGTCAATGGAAAACATGGCTTTTTCAGTAGTGATGGTGAAAAGAGGTTTTCTGAAACACTTGAAGCCTTATTAAACACAATGGAGTAAATTAGTTACAACTGCTGGTAAAAATAATTTACTGCCAAATCATGATAGATCACGTGCCACCTGCCGTAGTGCAGAAACAATACTGACATGTAGCCATCTCTATGGTAGTAGCATATTGTACTAACATTACCTGCAGTTACCAATTTAGGATTCTCCTGATTAAAATGTATTATATATTCATAACCTATAGTTATAATTATCATTAGGATAGTGGAACTTCTTCCACTCTAGACCTAAATGGGTGGCCTACGTATGAAAGAGTTTATATCCATTACATCCAGACAGTTTGTCAAACCTCTGTGTGGTTTTAGTCACTATTGTGGTTCCCAACTGGTTACTTCTACTAACGTTTAGAGTCCTGCTGCTCAAACTCTCCATCAGGTGGTGTTGTCGGTACTTTACCACACTTATCCAAAGCCACTAAACACATCAGATTGGGTTAGTGCCTTGCTAACCTTTACGCAGATTTTGTTTTTACCTTGTTGGTCCAGGGTTTCAAACCAGCGACCTCTCAGTTATTGGCCGTACACGCTCTAGCTATTAGAGCATCGTAAAAAAAATTTACTTGACAAATGTAAATGATGAAATACCTTCTAATAGACATTTTCTGTTGTGGAAATAGGTAAGATATAAGGTCTGAGTCTGTTATAATACACAACCTGATGGGCTCAGAGGACAGAGGTAATATATGAGGCTGAGTCTGTTATAATACACAACCTGATGGGCTCAGAGGACAGAGGTAAGATATGAGGTCTGAGTCTGTTATAATACACAACCTGATGGGCTCAGAGGACAGAGGTAATATATGAGGTCTGAGTCTGTTATAATACACAACCTGATGGGCTCAGAGGACAGAGGTAAGATATGAGGTCTACGTCTGTTATAATACACAACCTGATGGGCTCAGGTTGTTATAATGTTATTGGCAAAAGCCACCTGCTCCATATAGCTGTCCCACTCACCCCATAGTAAAGCTTAGCCAACTGGTCAATCAGAGTTCAGTTGAAACATTCAACCTTCCCATCTAACCATGGGGTTGTATGAGGTGATGAGTGTCAGATTAACCCCCAGCAGCTAAGACAACATATGAATGATTTTTATCATATTCCCATTTACATTTGTAAAGCACTCCTCAATGGGTCCAGTTCCAACACCCACTGGTGCCTCCCAACTGTTGTACTAACGTTTGTTATCTATCAGTTTTCGGGGGGAAATGGGCCACAACCTTCAGAAATGTAATTTCTTCTATGAATTGGCTACAGACAAATGAGAAAATATTGGCAACAAATAGCCTCTATCTCTAGTTGGATTACATAGTGTAAATTCAATCAGCTAGATATGACATGAGGGAATACACTGGTTACACTGTCTCTGATGTACAGGTGCTGGTCATAAAATTAGAATATCATCAAAAAGTTGATTTATTTCAGTAATTCCATTCAAAAAGTGAAACTTGTATAATATATACATTCATTCCACACCGACTGATGTATTTCAAGAGTTTATTTCTTTTAATTTTGATGATTATAACTGACAACCAATGAAAACCCCAAATTCAGTATCTCAGAAAATTAGAATATTGTGAAAAGGTTCAATATTAAAGACACCTGGTGCCACACTCTTATCAGCTAATTAACCCAAAACACCTGCAAAGGCCTTTAAATGGTCTCTCAGTCTAGTTCTGTCGGCAACACAATCATGGGAAAGACTGCTGACTTGACAGCTGTCCAAAAGACGACCACTGACACCTTCCACAAGGAGGGCAAGACACAAAAGGTCATAGCTAAAGAGGCTGGCTGTTCACAGAGCTCTGCGTCCAAGCACATTAATAGAGAGGCGAAGGGAAGGAAAAGATGTGGTAGAAAAAAGTGTACAAGCAATAGGGATAACCGCACCCTGGAGAGGATTGTGAAACAAAACCCATTCAAAAATGTGGGGGAGATTCACAAAG
>JACXGI010019897.1:0-11725 GCA_016801175.1 Esox masquinongy | reverse complement strand
ATTGTTAAACAAGGCCTATTGTTATGAACACTGTTGTATTGATCTTGGTCTATTAGGTGATATATTGTTAAACAAGGCCTATTGTTATGAACACTGTTGTATTGATCTTGGTCTATTAGGTGATATATTGTTAAACAAGGCCTATTGTTATGAACACTGTTGTATTGATCTTGGTCTATTAGGTGATATATTGTTAAACTGTTATGAACACTGTTTTTATTTGGACACCAGGACAACAAGCTGCTGACTGGGAGGGGGCTAATAAGATTACCACCTCTTTTCCTCCTCCTCCCCTTCAAAATGACTCCCCCTCTCCTTTAACTTTTCCTCCCCTTCTTCGCCCACAGACTAAGTGATGGATGATCCATCTCAGAGAGAGAAAGAGAGAGTGTGTGTGTGTCAACATTTGGCATGGTGTGTGTTCTCACAGGGGGGTAAAGAATGAGGTCTGCGTCAGAGATGCGTAGCGGAGGACTGATACACACACACACACACACACACACCACCTAATATACTGTGATGGTAATTCCATCGATAGACACTCTTAAAGGAGTAAGTACAGAGATAAAATTCTCTTGGCACAATTAGCAGTTTATTTGCAAATAGAGAGATGCGTCAAACGCTTACAAGATAATCATCTGAATAATCTCTGAAGCATTTGGAAATACATTCAATACTTATAGAGGAATGGGTGGAGATAAGAAACTGCATGGTCGCACCATAAAAACAACACATGTTCCTTATCCATCTTACCCCCTGTTGTGTATCGTCCTCTATCCTGTCCTAAAACCCATTGATCTGTATCTACCCCCATCCTGCTGAAGATTAACATTTACCTCAACACCTCATACTTCCTGTCCCACAGCACAAACAACATTCCTTTTCTTATCTAAACATGGGGACTCAATACTTTAATCAATAAGAATACATCAGTTCAAAAATTACCACATCAATACACACACACACTCTGACACAACATCTAAAACACACACTCCAACACATCACCTAATATACACACACTCCAACACACCACATAACATACACACACCCACTCTGACACAGCATCTAACACACACACACACACACTCCAACACACCAGCTAATATACACTCTGACACACCACCTAAAACACACACTGCAACACACCAGCTAAAATGCAGACACACACACACACACACACACACTAAAACATTCCCTAACAGACTAACCCCAACTCTAACATGGTCACATCTCCCTAACACAGTCACCCACTGACCCTGCGTAGTCAGATGCCTTGCAGCCTGTTGAGCATTGCTAAGCAACCGGTGTACTAAAACCCAAGAACTCAGACCTCTTTCACTGCAACTGCAGCATTGACGTCAGACATCAGTGTGTTTACGTGTGTGTTTGTATGTGATTAAGCGATCATTGGTGGCACTCAGACTGAATGATTAAGGGTGTGGTTTAATTGCATGGGGGCGTGACCTGTAGCAAAGGCTGATCCATCATTGGCTGGTTTGAAACAGCCAGGTTCACAGGGTTGACTTCCTGTACAAATACATTGCAGACATCTCAGAGTATGGAGAGGAGTTTCACATGTTGACCACATCATAGGATACTGTAACTGACTGCAGTGCAATGGTTTCTCCCAGGTGGCACGGCAGATGCCCAACTGCAGTGAGATGGTTTCTCCCCGGTGGCACGGCTGATGCCCAACTGCAGTGAGATGGTTTCTCCCAGGTGGCACGGCTGATGCCCAACTGCAGTGAGATGGTTTCTCCCAGGTGGCACGGCTGATGCCCAACTGCAGTGAGATGGTTTCTCCCAGGTGGCACGGCTGATGCCCAACTACAGTGAGATGGTTTCTCCCAGGTGGCACGGCTGATGCCCAACTGCAGTGAGATGGTTTCTCCCAGGTGGCACGGCTGATGCCCGACTGCAGTGAGATGGTTTCTCCCAGGAGGCACAGCTGATGCCCGACTGCAGTGAGATGGTTTCTCCCAGGTGACACGGCGGTCTAAGGAACTCTCTTGTTAAACCAAGCTGACCACCACAGCCTAGTTTCAAGCCTTGGCTGTGCTGAGTGGCTGGGAATCTCCATGGCTGATAACTGGCCAGATTCGCTCAAAGCAGGGAAGCATTGTCAGTAGATACACCCTGTGTTAAATGGTCCACAAAATGTATATTTAATTAGAGGTCTGACACACATCACTTGCTTTATTCTCTGCTTTATTTCTTTTGGTTGGTCATATTATAATAATAGGTTTTGTTTAATGAAATATCAAGAGGAGCATTTGATAATTAAACAAATACGCCTGAATTGTTAGCAGTTGTTGGAACGCATATGTTTCTTTATAGGCTAATGGCCTATACATCACTCTTACAGGGCCACACTGCCGTCTCCTCCTGGGTTACTCCTCCAGGGCCTCACACCAGTCTCCTCCTGGGTTTCTCCTCCAGGGCCTCACACCCATCTCCTCCTGGGTTTCTCCTCCAGGGCCTCACACCCATCTCCTCCTGGGTTTCTCCTCCAGGGCCTCACACCCATCTCCTCCTGGGTTTCTCCTCCAGGGCCTCACACCCATCTCCTCCTGGGTTTCTCCTACAGGGCCTCACACCCATCTCCTCCTGGGTTTCTCCTACAGGGCCTCACTCTTCACATACTTCTGTATAGTTCCTTCCATCCCGGACATCAGGTGTCCATGCGTCAGTCACCCCGGAGCTTTATATACGGCAGCATGTTAAGAGTACCAGTGTATCATGTCTAGAACCAACAGGCCCCTTTAGAGCGCTAACCCCTAAGCCATGAGCCTGTTATCCCACAGGACCCCGTACAGCTTCCACCCCCAAGCCAAGAGCCTGTTATCCTAAAGGACCCCATACAGCTTCTACCCCAAAGCCATGAGATTTAACCCTTGACTACCCTTTAGCACTGACTAGACCTCTGGACTGTACTGACAGAACCTTTTAAACCAGAGGCTCGATCCATCTGTGGGCAGAATGTCAGAATCTCAGCAGTGCAACAATGAACCACCATTAAGGAGACATTTACATTTTGTCTTTATTTTATTTCTCACATTAAGTCAAGAGTCATGTGTTGCGGGTAGGGAAGAGAGATTTGAAGACTTTAAAAAAAAAAGTGGAATTCCTTCAGACCTCTGACCCCAAGTGGAGGGCAGACAGTCAGCCGTGATGGAGAAGGGGGGGGGGTCCAGGTCAAGGTTCAGTTGATCTTGGGGTGACGGTAGTCCTTGCCGGCAAACTTTGCCTTGTCTCCAAGCTCCTCCTCAATCCTGGAGGTTAGAGGTCAGACTTATTATTCTAGAATGGAGCTACATGCCTTAGAATCATTGATATTAAAACATCCATTAGAGGTCAGTATAGTTTAGCAGCTAGGGTGCAGGAGCAGCTGTAAGCCAGTAGGGGACAGTCTGACACCTCAGTCTAAAGGGCTACTACAATACCAGTTGTTCACCAATAGAGGGCAGTAACAGGTGATCACCAGTAGGCAGCAGTAAGGTAATATCATCAGGAACTCACCTCATCAGCTGGTTGTATTTGGCCAGACGTTCTGACCTGCAGGGGGCGCCAGTCTTGATCTGTCCAGTGCAGAGCCCAACCACCAAGTCAGCGATGAAGGTATCCTCAGTCTCTCCAGAGCGATGTGACACCATCACACCCCATCCATTAGACTGGGCCAGCTTACATCTAGTACACAAGACAAGTGCTGCCCTATAATATGGTCCTGGTGCTGAAGAACATCTTAAATATGGACGACAGCATGTCGCAATGAGAACCGAGGAAGCGTTTACTAGTGCTAAGGCCCAAAACAGGATGTTCTAACAAAGACCAAACGGGGAATGTTGTCTTCAAGTTCCCTCACAGCCCCCGGTTCCTTTTGGAGTTTAACATTTAAGACCTAGAAGTCATGAGTCTACAGTACAGGGCCAGTTGGTCCCTCAGATCCTCTGGCCTTTCAGTCGTTCTAAAGGTCAGAACATTTAGGGAGGCTGCTTTTAGACACGGGTCCTTGTTCTTTGAAACGGCCTGCCTGAAGGCCAGAGAGCCTCTACTGAAATAGAAACTACTGACATTAAACTTAAGACATGTTTTTAAACCCTGTGCTTTATGAGCAGTCTCAGTCTACCATATTTATTAATATTTAATCCCACAAGATTTCCTTTTGCTGCATTAGTCGCTTGATTGTTCTCTGGATTTGAAACAAACATTAACTGTTTTTACCTTCTATTAGTAAAGCCCCGTGAAAGAAACAGGTCATAAAATTGTAATGTCTAATGTTGAGTTTAAGGAGACCCAGTCCTACAGTCCCTGTGGTGCAGCTCCACGGTGGGGCCCAGACTTACGCCTTGATAGACTCTGTGACAGAGCCGATCTGGTTGACCTTCAGCAGCAGGCAGTTACAGGCCTTCTTCTCCACCGCTTGTTGGATACGCTTGGGGTTGGTGACAGTCAGGTCGTCACCCACCACCTACACACAAACACACGTAGATTGACTTCTACTGTAGTGTTTTAACCAGATGCTTGGGTTGTGACAGTGATGTCATATCCTGTTGGTTTATCTTCGTGTTTTGCACATCAATCCCAGCTGGATTCAGAGACAACAGCCCAACTTCCTGTTTTTGTAGCCAAATCATTTGAAAGTAAATGCGTGACGTATTCCCTTGAATTATTGAACGGACATTCACTAACAGTACATATTGCTCCCTTCTGATTGGTCCACCACACCAGTGACATTTTCAATGTAAACCAACAGCATAAGGTGCATGTCAGAAATGCCTTAGAAACCACTTTAAAAATGACTTATTTCAGAAGTCTGGGTTTGCCCTAGTCCAGGTACGCCAAATCCTAAAATGTTGCATTTCTTTGCAGAGGCAACAACTGACCTGGACGTCGACAGAGGCAACAACTGACCTGGATGTCGACAGCGGCGGTGAACTTGGCCCACTGCTCCCAATCATCCTGATCAAAGGGATCCTCAATAGACTGAACTGGAGAGGAGACAGAGGTTCAGGGGGGCGGAGACAGAGGTTCAGGGGGGCGGAGACAGAGGTTCAGGGGGGCATGCGGGCGAAGAGAGTCAAGAGGGGTGAGAGAGTATACATACCAGGGTAACCCTTGATGAAGCTCTTGTAAATGTCTCCCAGCTGTTCTCCTGTGATGTACCTGGAGGGGAGGAGGAGAGCATTAGAAGGAGTTAAAGGGGATGTACCTGGAGGGGAGGAGGAGAGCATTAGAGAGTTAAAGGGGATGTACCTGGAGGAGAGCATTAGAGGCTGTTAAAGGGGATGTACCTGGAGGGGAGGAGGGGAGCGCTAGAGGCTGTTAAAGGGGATGTACCTGGAGGGGAGGAGGAGAGCATTAGAGAGTTAAAGGGGATGTACCTGGAGGGGAGGAGGAGAGCATTAGAGAGAGTTAAAGGGGATGTACCTGGAGGGGAGGAGGAGAGCATTAGAGAGAGTTAAAGGGGATGTACCTGGAGGGGAGGAGGAGAGCATTAGAGAGAGTTAAAGGGGATGTACCTGGAGGGGAGGAGGAGAGCATTAGAGAGTTAAAGGGGATGTACCTGGAGGGGAGCGCTAGAGGCTGTTAAAGGGGTGTGATATTACATGAATAATAAATGGTCAGAAATGTCCTCAGTCATTTTATCATTGGGGTCAAGGTTAGGCTCAGGGTTAAGGTTTGGGTTACCTGGCAGGGTCGTCAGGTGACTTGAAGTCCAGGTCGTACTTCCCTCCCTTGTAGAACTCAGAGGCAGCTACGTCCATGCCGATGATAATCTTATCCGGGTAACCAGCCTTCTCAATAGCAGACTTCAGGAGCTCCAGAGCTGGAGGGGTTGGAGGTTAAACCTGTCACTCACACACCTGATCCCGCCTTCCACCCGACTGTCCAATAGGCTGTCCCCAACCTACAGTATCTGCCCTCCAGAGCCTGATGGGTTCCATTTTAACTGAGAATGAACTGCACCCACCGAAGACAGCCCCCCCATTTGTGGTCATTGGCAAAGTGGGTGGAGCCATTTCTTGCCCATTTGGGTCAGTCTGTCCTGTCTTTCTGATGTCCTGTTGGATCTAAGACACCAGAGACTACACCACAGGGCCCCCGGGTGGAGCCGCACACCAGAGACTACACCACAGGGCCCCCGGGTGGAGCCGCACACCAGAGACTACGCCACAGGGCCCCCGGGTGGAGCCGCACACCAGAGACTACACCACAGGGCCCCCGGGTGGAGCCGCACACCGGAGACTACACCACAGGGCCCCCGGGTGGAGCCCCACTATTCTTACCCTCATTGTTCTCCAGGATGTTGGGCGCAAAGCCGCCCTCATCTCCTACGTTGGTGGCATCCTTGCCATACTTTGCCTTGATGACGTTTTTCAGGTTGTGGTAGACCTCGGCTCCGATCCTCATGGCCTCGTGGAAGTTAGCCGCCCCGATGGGGAGGATCATGAACTCCTGCATGGCCAGCTTGTTGCCAGCATGGCTGCCACCGTTGATCACGTTGAAGGCCTGAAGAGCAGAGAGGTTACATTTCAAGCATATCCTCCAGGACGAGCGACATCTTGTTTAATGACTGCCAACCTACTGGGCCAGAGACCTCGTTTAAAGAAGCGATGACAGTTCACTCTTACAGCAACATTCTCAATCTTTTTACACTATTACAAGAAAGTCAGTCTGAAGAAATAACTGGCCTACTCCTGTTTGACAGGAAACAGACCCGATTCAGGCATATTCGGTTGGGTATAACCATCTTCCCAATATTTGGTCATAATATTTGAGCCTAAAACATGTTAGAGCCACAGCTGAGGAACAAGTTCAACCACATTTAGTGTCCCGAAGGAGATCGCTCACATAACCCTTGTTCTCCAAGAGCCTCAACCCCATCTTTAAAATCAGGCAACCCAACAAGGGGGCACATCCACAGGTTTGGGAAACACCGGACAAGGATTAAAGAGACTCACAGGACACGGCAGGACGAGGATTAAAGAGACTCACGGGACACGGCAGGACGAGGATTAAAGAGACTCACGGGACACGGCAGGATGACGTCCTTGTGCCCGGCCAGGTCAGCGATGTGACGGTACAGTGGAACACCCTTCTCTGCTGCACCGGCCTTGCAGACCGCCAGGGACACACCCAAGATGGCATTGGCACCGAACTTCGCTACAGGAGAGTTACAGGTGTGATTACAAGACTCGCTTCCCATTAAAATTTGAACTGAGGAGAACAAGGGAAAGGAGAATGAGAGAAATGGGAGCCGTACACTTGTTCTCAGTCCCATCAAGCTCCAACATGAACTTGTCGATCTTCTCCTGGTCGACCACACTGAACTTCTGCGCAATCAGTTTGGCAGCAATATCCTTGTTTACATGATCCACAGCTTTAATGGTACCTGAAGGAAGAGTGAGGAGGAAGTAGATTGGGGTGAGATTCAACCTGTTAAGACACCCAAATCCATAACAGATCAGACTTCGGGGTCAGACTCACCTTTGCCCAGGTAGCGTGACTTATCACCATCGCGGAGCTCCAGAGCCTCATGGACACCAGTAGAGGCACCACTGGGTACAGCAGCCCGGAAAAGACCTGTCAGACCCAAGCCAGACCCACCGCCCGTCAGACCGCCAGTCTATTTGTATGTTAGCACAAGAGCTGTGTGCGCACACTTGTTTTTATATCCTCATGGGGACCTGAAAAACAAAATTGCATGCTCCTTTGCCCTAATCTTAACCCTTAACCTAACCTTAACCCAACCCTAATCTAAACCTCAATAAAGTAATACTTAAGCCTAAACTTTACCTAGATCTAATGCCTAACCTTAACCAACAACGCCTAGACCTTAAAGAACCCCCAATTCTAACGCTAAAATTAATTGTAAGTTTGACCCTAAACCTAAACCCTGAGCCGGAAATTGACTTTTGCCCCATGGGGCCTTCAAAAGTCCCCACGAGGCATGTTTTACCATACTTATGGGGACATTTTGTCCCCACGAGGATATAAAAAACAAGTGCGTGTGCGTGCGTGCGTGCGTACGCGCACGCGCGCGTGTGTATGCACCTTTAGCTGTGTAGAGGTCCACCTCCACAGTCGGGTTTCCTCTGGAGTCCAGGATCTCCCGGGCATGGATCTTAGTGATGGACATCCTGACGGCTGACAGACGGAGAGAGACAAGAAACCAGCCATTAAGGATTATATTAACCTTCAGAATCCTCTGCAGCCTGCTCTAATCCAATCAGAACCCAGGGAAGTCTCCTAGCACCTCTACATAAAATAGTGTGGACTGACACCAGAGTGTGTAGTTTCATGTCTGCATGCTGCTGTAACTCCTCCCCCCACATCACACACCCAGACAACTGTCATGTTTAGCTCCATTTCCTCAGTCTATAGATCCCTGTTCTGGGCTGTAAGAGTTTAACAAACAAAATGGTCGCTCTCTTTTCTAAGTCATGTGGCCCTCGGGGATCTAGATGTACAGTGACTACTCAGTCGACATAAGCTGTACATCCAGGTATATTATATACTCCCTTCTCATTGCCGCATATGCTTCCAACCCACTTCATGAAGAGGTACTTCAACTATTTTGTCCCTATATTTCCCTCCACTAGCAGAACAGGTACACCCAGACAGTATTTATACATTTGACTTTAGAAACTGGTTGACCTGTAACCTTTTAGATTGACCTTTCACTACAGGGTCAGGGTCGGACTTGGCATTACTGTATTACAGTACAGAGGGCAGTTTATTTATACACACACCATTCATGACATTTCCTGGTGTACTAGTCCCACCCTCTACAACAGTTGTAAGCAGACACCAGAAGACAGCAGTCAGTCAATCTGTCCCTTTACATCCCATTGTATTCTGGTTCCTGCTTCAGAGTTCAACTACGATCATGTCGACACAGCGCATCATTTCACTTTCATGTTCTAGTGTTCTTAAGTCAGAGGCAGCATGAATACACCATGGATGGCTTTAGAAAGGCTGAACGCAACAGGTTATTGAACAACAAAAATAATACATATAAGTGTCACATAACAGGTTGAATTTGCCAGGCGCAACTTCCTTTATTCACCAACTTCCTTCAGAGCTACACATACACACACCTACCATTTAAAAAACAATACTTTAAATATCACCTACATCCCTCTTCCAGATAAGACAATCCAGGCCAAGACTATGTTATAGACCCTGTTCGTCCTTCCCCTCTCCCTGTTAGGTCGCGGAAGACCCTAAAAATAGTCACTCAACCCACTGACCACAACTATGACTATTCTCTACACAACTACACGGCCGGCGACACCGGGCCAAGACTATTCTCTACACGGCCGGCGACACCGGGCCAAGACTATTCTCTACACGGCCGGCGACACCGGGCCATGACTATTCTCTACACGACCGGCGACACCGGGCCAAGACTATTCTCTATATATGAGAATGTTCTCATATATAGAGAATATATACATGAGAATGTTCTCAGTCGGCTTCCTGGGTTAAATAGGTGAAATAAGTGACAGGACACTACAGCTTCTTGGGGGACAACTTGGGTTAGAATTAAGCTCAGATTCGGGATGATTTCAGACATAAGTTAGGTTGAAGTTCAGGCACAGGGGTCAGGGTTAAGGTGCTGGTCCTCACTACTGTTGTTTTTCCTTTCCTTGTGGGAACAGGACCATACCCAGATCCATCAGACCACATCCCCATTCCCTTACCCCAAACCTTAATGACAGAACTTAATAAAGCTTTGTCTCAATGCCAGGAGTGGTCAAAAGGATCACCCTTTCCCAAAATGTCCTCACTGAGGTAGTTTACAGCCAAACCCGGTCCTCACTTTGATAAAGTTACAGTTACTAACCACGTATCATACAATATATGCACCGTGTGTTATTGGTTTCTATATTTACTTCTACTAACACAGACATTCCGGGCCGGTCACAGTGCATTGCACACAGGACAGACTAGCGGTTGTGCGGATGTACGAGTAAAAGAACAGATTTATAGCAAACTGATTAGTTTTCATGTTCAGCCTGTCCTCATTAGAGGAAACAGGGGGCAGAGTAGAGAGAAGTCTGTCTAGTTGCTATTCTTTCAGACCAAACAGATACTTTGGATCACAAATCAAAGAGCACCGCATCACAGCACCTAAGCGCGGGGAGAGACGCCCTTGATAGCTAGACGGACTTTGGCCAGTACAGAACAAGGATAACAGCTAAAGGTCAGAACAACAGTCCGAGGAATATTCGTTACCAAGAGGTGCTAGAGCCTTCCTCCTGCTCCGATAATACCATATAATAACTCGCGTTAGCCATCTAGATATATAGAATAGCCCACAGGCCGGGAGTAGCAATATAGAAGCCTAGTAGCCTACGAACCGCACTAAAGACACTGATTGTCTTTGTGGGACAAAAACTGACGAACCAGTTCAGTTTACCAGCTCTCGTTCTGGCCCGGAACAAGGCAGCGGTTCCCCTCTCCTCAACAATTCAGAAAGGTTGGGTCATATGAGGAAGCCAAATCTTGTTTCGACCTCGTATGCAATGCGGATGAGTCTTTCTGAAGGTCATAATTTTGTCCGTTAGTTAAACATGCATTCATGTGTAGCAAACTCAAAAAACAAAAATTCGAACAAAAACTACAGTATAGCTTTTTAAAAGTTGCAACTTCAGAAGTATAGGTAAATTAACAGGTGACCTCCATATTCCTTAAACGGTCAAATGAAAATACGCACTGCCACTGGTTCCGAAATGAGTAGCCTAGCCGAAGGCGTTCATACAGTCAGAGCAGAAGAAAGTAAGTGTTTAGGCTACCGTTTACAAAGAAAGGGCACCAGTTCAACCACAGTACAAACTTCGGTCGTTCCTGTACTTATAACGTTTATACAAATGTTATATATAAAAAAAAAAGTACCCAGTTCAAAACGCTGCAGAAAGCAGGACACTACCTGAGAGGCGGTGTAAGACGGCTGGCTATCTGTCCTTCTGGAAAGTGTCACTCGATTCCTTCAACTGTGTTTTATAGACGAACCCTGGCGACACCCACTCTGTTAGGGAACGATGGAAAACTACCAGACCCAGTCAGAAGCGGAAGCTCTGAAGGTTTACCAGCAACAACTTATGCGTTTGGGTTTTGGTCTTTTTTATGTGGTGAATTACTATAACAGTGAACTTCTGGGTCACCTGTTAAAAGGTGATTTTATTGAATCCTAAAGTAGTTATTTAAGAAATGACTCAATTAACTCTGAATGAATTTCCTGTTACAATAAAACACATCTATGTTGAACAATCCTTAAGACGCTTCCCCAGCCCTCTCTCCTCAACACCCGCCTCCTGTCAGGTTCTCCCTAACTCCCCAGAGAGGGTCCAAAGGTCAAGGGTTGCTAAAGGTGAAATGTGAGACATTTTGGGTGCGTGCGTGCGGACACACACACAGACACTCAGATACACACTCACAGACACAGACACTCAGATACACACTCACACACACACAGACACTCAGATACACACTCACAGACACTCAGATACACACTCTCACACACACAGACACTCAGATACACACTCACACACACAGACACTCAGTTACACACTCACAGACACTCAGTTACACACTCACAGACACTCAGATACACACTCACAGACACTCAGACACTCAGATACACACTCACAGACACTCAGATACACACACACACACACACACACACACACACACACACACACACACACACACACACACA
>JACXGI010019895.1:0-11637 GCA_016801175.1 Esox masquinongy | reverse complement strand
ACCCCCCCCCATGGTATGCTGCAGCTGTATGCGCGACACCCCCCCCCCCTTCCCGCTCTGTTGTTTTATAATTAAATGGCGACATTAGTTCATATCATGTGATTCGAAAAGGATTCACTGCACATTGGAGGCCCTAATCGCCACCTATAGTCTGCCCTTGCCTGGACCGCAGGGCGTGCCCACATGACCCTGCTGAGCACAGCGCTTCCTTTATGCCCCCTGAAAGAACCGGGGATTGAGCCCAAACAAAAAAAACCCACAAGGGTGAAAAATGTTTTTTCACCCGGCCCGCTCTTTCGCAGGGCTGGCTGTGTGCGCACAGGGCCGTTTTAGCTTCAGATCAATGGGACAAGTTATTGGAGTCTGGCCAACTCTGACCCATAGAAAGGAAAAAAGCTGCGTCTTCAAAAATAAAAAGGGTTTGTCACACTTTTGTCATAAATGCTCCCGATAAAATTGAAATATCCAGGGTTTTTTAAGTGCATAAAATTGATTGAACCTTGAAAACGGAGGTTTTCTATATATCCATTCATCACTGGTTAAGTTCAGGCCTAAACACTGGTGTGGATGGTGCATGGATCTCTACAGGGATCTCTGAAATAGATAAAGGATGGCCTTTAATGCCTTACATCAGTCACACACAGAAACACTGATGCCCCTTTCAGATGCCCATGTTGTCAAGCTTGGTGGAGCAGTGTTCATGCAAGGAATCATGGGTATCATTTTTACACAGCCTTGTCCTGAGCTGTTAACGAGTCAACATTTTAAGCACTGTCTACCTCTCTGAGCACTGGTCAATGGAGGACATGCATTCAGCACACGCGACATACAGCGCCCCCCCCTGGAAACACGTGGTCAATACCCTTGTTCAGAATACCTTTCACCAAAAGATTGCTACTGGACAGGACAGTAAGAACATGTCACAGAAAACAATGGGCAATTCACTTTATTATTGACACTAATAACTGTGAATCTTATGACGAATAACTTACCAGCATTATATCATTATAATATTGCATGGCATAAAACTATACATTCACTGAGAGAAATTAGAAAAGAACACCACGTTTTTAAGGCAGTCCCTACAGAACAAACTTGTCACCACTTTATGTAATCACTTCCTGTCATGTGATCCTGCCAACAATTTCTCATTGGTGAGCCTTAGTCTAACAGGCTTGCACCAACTTGGTCACTCTCAGGTGCTGCTTTTAGAGTATTGAGATCTACTCTTAAGAATTCCTGATAATATCACACTCCTTTACGCGCCACAAATCAGCCACCAACAGATAAGGGCCATTGTCAGTGAGCTCTGTGGGCGCCTGTCACATAACCCTGTAAAGAAAAGTTAGCACTATTTCAGGCAAGAGCCTATGTTAGGTGACTGTCACCCAGATTTATGTGATCACCATCACCCATATAGACCTTAGAAAGCCATGGAAAATAAACATACAATGTGAGAGGGAGAAAAAAAACATTAAGAAATGAAATGATTTATTATTTTGGCAGACAAGTCACTCACTGCATGAACCTTACGTCAAGTTACACGCTCACACCCACCCACCCCCACACCCACACCCCCACACCCCCACACACACACCCACACACATACTTTCAGTACACAGATAGGCACATTCAGATTAGGCGTTGGAGCCACCTGGCCTGTCACAGAACCAACTGTGACTTCGTTCCGTTCCTTGCCAGGCTCCACTCAGACCTCCTACGGCCATCCTCCACGTGGAATTGGCGGACATCACATGGAAGTCAATAGGCAAGGCGGGTGCCATTCAAAGAAAATTCGACGTCAACCAAAATCCTGTTCAGAAGTCAACATAAAACGAGGTATTCGCTTGTCATTTATTGATAGAAAATAATACAAATAAAACATGGGCCTAAAAGGAAAACAGTAAAAACAAAAATTAAAAAAGCAACATTTTCAGGGATAATTGCAGACGTTTCTAGTGTAACTCGGATTCCTGCAGACGGCAGAAAGGCATGTCTATGACGAGCTAATCCCAAAAGAGATCTGTCCGCTCTGGTTAGAACACCGTTTCCATTGTTGTCGTGTTGACAGGATATCCCTCTCTAGCCTGAAGTAATACAGCACCCATTATCAAGTGCTACAGTTCGAACTAAATAATCAACATCATCACATAGCTTAAATGAGGCAAAACAAAATACTGGGATTACAACCTAGAAAAATTATTTCAAAATGTAGTTTTTTAGGCAGGACACCATATTCTTCATTCTTGTACCTGAAACTCCTCTGAAGGCCCACACAGTACCCATATAGCCAACCACCTCCTTAGGACAAATAAAAGGGAAAGACAGACACACAGGAGGGCTCCACACTGCAGCAGGTTTAATTCATGAACTAATTAATGCTCTAAACGGAGGAGAGAGAAATGGCACACTCGGCACAAACTAAACATCCCATACCGTCGTAAAAAGAACAAACGTACAGAAGAAACCAAGACCAATCAATGAGCCAGCCAACCAACCAACCGTAATAAATAAATGTGTTATCTTTAAAAAGGCTTCCGGGGGTGGAGTGGGGCTCAAAGCTGAGGAAGATTCAGTGGGTCTTTCTGGGGGACATCTTTGCCCCTTCCTGTCCTCTACTTTCAAAAATATTTACACATCATAGCAGGCTGCCCAATCTGGGCTTAGTAAGTAATGCTACATGAAGCCAACGGAGTCGCCCCCCCAGAACGAGGGAAGAGCAGCAGTTCGTGGGGATTCGCTGTTCACACGCCACACATCACCCCCAGCTTGTCCCCTTCCCTAACCCCCCTGGGGAATGTGGTGACCTCCGATCAGTCCTGGGCATGTGCAGTCCCTTCTATCCTGACATCCACTGTACGCTCAAAGCTGGCCTGAGATCCGTGAGTAATGGAGGGGTAATGGTGAAAGACAGTGCGGCCCAGTTGTAAAGCTGTTCAAGGTGGAACTGGGGGGACGATGCCCCGTGGGCACTAATCCTCATCTCCTCTGTGATGGGTCGAAGAGTGGAATCTATTCCCCGCCCCCCCCCCCCTCCTCCTCCTCCTCCTCCAGATGGCGCTCTTTGTAGATGTCTTTGACCAGGAGGAGAGGGGTAAGGATGCTCTCCAGGACAGTGCGCTCCAGAGGAGTAGAGGAGAACCACGGGGCATCGTCAGAGCCTGAAGCCTCCGGCTGCACGTAGAAGAGATCCGTGCTCTGCATCAACGACCCCGGGCTGAGAGAGAGACAGACAAATCACCACCAAGTTACAGCCGTGTGGCCCGGACAAACTGAGGAATGAGCGGAGGTCATAGGTCAAGGGGCGATGACTCACCACTTGGACCGGTACAGCTCATACAGTCGACACTCGTGCTTCTTGACTGGACAGTGCACGGAGCTTCCTGGGCCGTTGTCCGAGTCGCCGGCCGGGTCACCAGCCCCCTCCTTACGTTTCCTCTTCCTGGATCCTGTTTGTACTGCCCACGGACACATACAAAGGAGACGAAGGTCAGACGGAGACACCTAAACAAAGACTCGTGTGCGTGCGCGTTTCAGGGGTTACACTCACAATAGTGGCTCTGCGACGAGGAGGAGGAGGAGGGGACGCGGATGCAGACGGTGGTCTCCCGTGTGGTCGGGTCTGTGCGGTCAGGACCGTAGACGCTGGCGAAGGAGAGGCGCAGATGCTGCTCCGCCGTGCGCAGGCCGAAGTACTTGGTGTTCAGATAGACCAGCGATCGTAGCAACGCCGCAGGGCTCTGATCCCCCAGCAGCTTACAGCTCCACAGACATTGCTCCTCCACGCGACCCCATCGGGAACCTGGAGCACAGACACACAGCGGTACCGGTCACAACGCCCCAGTGGGTCGACAGTGCCCTCAAATCACCAGTACGGTGCAGTCACGGTTTCAGAACGGGAACAGCAAAATAATTATTCTAATCAATGGACATGGTGCCCAGGGCTTCCACGACGGAGATCGATTTAGCCCGCTCCATGTTGGAGTAGTCAGTTTCGTTATAGCTCACGGGCTGGTCCCTCCTGACCAGCCGGTTAAGTTGGACGTACAAACCGGTTGACTACATTACAGTGGTGACGTCCGTGCTGGAACATTCTCCCAGTCCTCTAACCGTCTCTATGACTGTACACTATTTACCATCAGGCATCACGCTGGGCTGCCAGCCTCCGAGGACCTTGTTGAGCTCCTCTCCAAAGGGTTGGTAGCACGGGTCACTGAACAGCTCATCTGTCCTGCCTTTGGCCTGCAGATGCTACATACAACCAAACAAACAATGTGTTACCATTAGAGAGCACTCAAGGAAACAAACCTAGGCCTGGTTATGGGCCTGGTTATAATCACTGGACACATCTAAAATATTGAAGGCAATAAGTGGGAAAGGAAAGATGAAGGACAGAGATAAGTGGAAGCTGTATACTTAAGAGGCCAGCCATGGGAATCGGAATAACAAGTATAATTAATGGACATGTTTTGTTTACACAACCAGTTTGCATTTCCTGTAATTCAACAAGGCTATATGCCGTAGAGGTGTCTCTTTTGGGAAGGGTCAGGGTTCAAAGTTGAAGTTTTTAAGACCTTGTGTGCAACCAACGACTACAATAATGTTAACCATAAATATAATCCTTAATCTACTTGCTCCTAAGACTCCACCTCACAACTCCATCTTCCAAAATAACAAGCTTGTCCGATGAGAAACTGCATGCCAAATCTCCATGGTTACACGGTACATTTGTCATTCAGAAACAAGTCCTCTTCCGTCATTCACAGCAACAGCCCTCGGACATCAATAGCCAGACTGATTGACTCCCAACCCTTCATCTCATTACAAATATCTAGAGCAGCCTGAGGTTATAACAGCCTGAGGTAATAACAGCCTGCTCCTAACTTGACGGCACAGAGAGGGAGACAGGGAGTCTTGAAGTAATTCTGGACCTTGAGCTCAATTCAGTCTATGTTCGCAGATCTTTTACCTATCCAAGTTTAGTTACTGTAGATCAGCGCTAGAAGCGGTAGAAGCAGATGGCTAATATGGAACCAGGTCAGAGGAGACAGAGTGGATGAACAGAGGTCACTGACCTGCTGGATGCCAAGGCAGAGATAGAGGACACTGTCAGGTTCATAATGCTCTCCATTGGGCCGTCGCACCTCAGCCACGAATCGGGCCAGCGCCTGGCCGAGCTCTGACGCTTTCAAAGAGAGTAGGTCACTGTTGGACCGGGCCGGAGGATGTTCTGAGGACAAACAAGTAGAACCTCGTACTTAATTCAATAGTACACTTCATACAGAATGCCCAGTGGCACGATAACCTGCTGCGGATGACATTTACTGCGGATGACATTTACTGTGGATGATAATACCTGCTGTGGATGACATTTACTGCGGATGACATTTATTGCGGATGATATTCTTTTCTGTGGATGATTCTTACTCACCCAGTTTGGTGTCGACTTTCCCTGTTGCATTGCCCGATTGGTCGGCTGGGGACAGCGCCCAGCGTTTCCAGGCGTTGACCCCATAGCGACACCTAAGGGGTAGTGAGCGCCCCTCCGCTGGACCGTCTGGGGTAGGGGGAGGGGGGGAGGAGGGGTCTACCTCTACAGCTCTTTTCTTGTGTCCCTGAAACAAACACACAGCTCCTGTGAATGAGACTGGCCATGTCTTTATAAAACACCATTTATGATACACTTCAGAAGTTTATAACATCATTCATGGTTTATATTTTTGTGTCCTCATACAAAACAAAATTGAAATCACAGAGTTTCAGGATGTGAACAGCAATAGAGTTCTAATCAGCGGACACATTTTGTTTCAAACCAGAGCTTTAAACCAGAGCAGAAGGCCAAAGGTCAGGATCAGTAGGGTAATGACCTGTCTTTTGGCTCTGGGTCGGGGGGTCTCCTCCTTCTGCTCTACCAGCAGAGGGGGCAGCGTGAAGCCCATGTCCGCATCTAGGCTCTCCAGAACAGGAACTGGGTCTACCACAAGACAAACAGACAGACAGACGTAAGGGATGACCCAGTCAAAGCCCACCACACATTGGACAGAGGTAGCCGGGTGAGCTGAACTTGACCTGACTGTGGGGACGGAGGGACTTCAAACAGCCATTTAAAGTAACATAACTGGCTCCTCTCTAGAGTCCAGGGCTGTATCTGCAAGTCCCAGGTCATTCACTGTAAATCTACATACACCCGGCCACTTCCTGATTATAAATACACTGAAATTAGTCATTACGTCCACTTATGAGTCTGTCAAACATGCAGTCCAGAAATAAACCCAAAAGAATTGTAATCAGATTGGTCCATGTGACCCAGTCATATCGTGTAACAATACGCAACTACACAGAGTGACAGCACAGTAAAATGATGGCAGCTCGGGGAGACAAGATGTTCCACAACTGAGGAGGACGACAATGGAAACTCCTCCGGGTGTTCATATGCAGGAGGCGCACCTTGAGGGAAGTCTTTCTCCAGGTCCAGGTCTGGTTCATACTTCTCCTCCTCCCCCTCTGATTCAGAGCTGCTGCTGCTGGTGCCACTGGACTTGGCGTCTCCTTCTCCTCGCTCTCTCTTCACCTTCACATCTGAAAGAGTCAAGCAGACTCTTACCTGTGGCCTCTTGCAGTGGTCCGGTACAGGAGTGATAGACAAGTTCAAGTAGACAATAGATGCATACCGGTGTGTTTCGCGTCCTCATATAACAAATTAGCAATCACAGCGTTTCAGGATGTGAACAGCAATAGAGTTCTAATCATCAGACACCCGAAAGTATTGGAGTTTGGTGCTTTTGGGACATGCATGTATACCTGGCTTCCGGTCTTCTGCGATCATCTCGGCCATGGAGATCAGGTCAGCCTCGTGGGGGTCACTGGGGACTTTGGCCTTCAGCTCGTTGATGGTCTGGACGATCTGCTCCGCCCCCTGTAGTGTGGTTGGCAGGAACACCGGCACTGGAACCTGGGGGAGGCGCCGGGGAGGGACAAACTGGTCTCTTAGGGACTGTAAATTGATTACCCGGAGGAATCAATTCAGGGACAATATCCCCTCCACAATGTTACTTCACTATCAGGAATATCACGACGGCCCTCAAATGTACAACACAGATCACAGTGTTTCAGGACGGGAACAGCAAGAGTTCATGGGACACATAATGAGACTATTTCCTGACTGACCGTGTGGATGCAGGGGCGTGTCTTACCGGGATGGGGAGTGTCAGGGGCGCGGGCGTGACCTGGGCATACAGGTTCATGGGGACTGGGATGAACACGGGTACAGGGATGGGGACAGGAATGTACTCCCTCTTCACCCCATCATCCTCATCTGGAGACAGAGGCACAGGCCAGAGGACCATTAATTTATGTTTTGTGGGAGACAAGGTACTGCACCGGTCAAAGGCCAATTTAACAGAAGGAAATACTGATGAATTTACCGGTCTGTAAGAGCTTGCTCTGCATGTGTGGCTTGCAGTAGGTGGCCTTGGTCATAGTGAGAGGCTTGCAGAGTACAGCTTTATTCTTCACATCCTTAAGGATCCCTCCACTGGTGAATGACTGACTTAACATCTAGCACAAAGCAATGACAAAATAATTAGAGTCTTTACCTAACAGTCAGCAGGGCTGGAACCTTAACAGGGTTCTTAGAAACATGCATTTTCTTACTTACCGCAATGTTTGTGGCCTCAGTTTGAATCCCAAATCCTGTCAATAGAAAAAACAAGGTTCCATAAATCAACCCGACTGTTGCACTTTCAACATAACAAAAGAATAAACAAAAGAATAAGATAAACGCAAACAAGCACCAAGCCTGGTGTTCTCTGGGCCCTTTTGTGTTGCCAGATTGGGTTCATTCTGCTGGCAGTAGAAGCGGAGAAGACACTGTTGGTCACAGAAGTGCTTCATCTCTGCTCTCCACTGTACCGACTCTGTCAGGTTCCCTTGCACCTTACAGCAGTCACAGCGAGCCGCCTGGTGGACAGACGGGGAAACACAAGAAAAACACAAGAAACACCATTCAAACAAGCCTGATCCAATCACCCCTTGGAAGGGACATTTTCTAAAAATATTATTCTCCACAGTGATACTAATTTAGGCATGACCTCTGACCTTGTAGTACCACTCGTGGAACTTCTTGGCGCAGGTTTCGCTGCAGAAGTCCCTGGACACACCAGCTAGCTGCCTGGTTACCCCTCTCTTGCACAGCTGAGTACAGTAGTTACAGGTGACACACTTCAGACCCAGCCGCTTGGCAAAGTCCTGCTTGTACAGCAGCTTACAGCCTGATGATGGGGATTAAGAATACCCACTTTTAGAGGGGACATAATGTCAAGGTTGAAGTAACAAACAGTGATGCTGTAAGATCTGGTCAGCGAGAGACAAAAGCCCATATGTTATTTTGGGCCCCTTAAAGTATTTATACTCACAAATATTATATCTGATTGTTTCTCAATGTAATCAATGTATGATGCCCCCCCCCCCAAGACACAATCTCATCTTGGTGTTATTATACAATGATGTATTATAATTAATATGTTTAGGACCCCCTGACCATCCTCGGACAAAAACCGTCCTGTGGCTTATTCTAGTCGCCTACACCCGCTGTCGCTCTATTGTCGCTCTATTCACATTTCGACTAGGTAAAGTGCCCCATCAAGTGGTGAAACAAAGCAAGGCCACCGAGAAATATGGGATGAGGACAGACATCATTCAGTCAGGGTTCTCTTGCTCTTACGATCCAAAAAGACCCGATAACAAGGGCGCAGATTAAGGAGACAAATGAGTGAAGCCACTGGCAGACCTTCACTGCAGAAGGGCCTTTTGACTCCAGAGAACTTGACAGTCTCGTGGAGCGTCTTCTCCTCCTGACAGTACTCGCAGAAGGTGACGATGCAGTGGAGCTTCTTGTAGTCCTCACAACAGATCTTACTGCAGAACTGGTACACTTTATCCTGGGAGGGAAAAACAGATAGTCAGGCACGGTCGAATGCTCCGGTGCTTCTTAGTTTTGACCTGCTTGAGATTTGTCGCGCACCAAGAGGGAGATGCACAGGCCTCCAGCAAAGACTGATAATTGGTGGGTGACTGCCTACAATTGTCTGAACAAGAAGGCAGGAGGTGTGGTTCAATCAGGAGAAAGAGAAATAAAAAAATACTGCCTAGAATATTTGTGATCCACTATTTTTTTAACATCCCTAGTTACATGTAACCTGATTACAGAAAACATTAGTTACGTTACCAAGCACAAACATTGTCATCTGGTAACATTTGAAAATCAAGTCACAATACTTGGATTAGTTTAACATTCAAAAGCATGCTTACCAGGATTATGGATTACAAACCACGCAATAATCAATATCCATTATGTTACATACAATCTCAAAGCTGATTTATACTTTAAAAATTAGATAACATTATTGAGTTTGAGTACTGCTGGACTCAAAGTAGTGTTGGACAATTTTTGACAGGTAACTAGCAATTATAATGGGCTACATTTAGAAAGTAACTTACCCAACACTGACAGTTATGTAAAACAAGTTCATTACCACAAAGTGAATTTACCTCCCACTCCAGGGTTTCAGGCTTTAGACTGAACGCCCCTCGACAGTAATTACATTTCAGCTGGATGTTGTGGTTCGTTGTGGAAGACAGGGGAGCCTGTCCATTGGTTACAGTTTGAATGGTTGCATTCTGAGGAGGGGGTGGGGTGAAAAAAATACCCTTCAATCACTGAAGAGCTGCACAGCGTAAGACATGTTCTTTCTAATGTGAAACCTAACATTAAGCAGGCTTTTAAAATTGTTCAAATGTTATCCTGGCGAAACAACTGATGTTTCCATATATAATCTAGATGTCAGGAGAGGAGTCGGTGCATACCTGGAACTTGGTGACACATGTGGAGCTGCAGAAGTTCAGGACCTTCCCCTCAGGTAGAGTGGCCTGGTATTGAGGTAAAGACGTCTTCTTACAGAAGTGACACGTCGGTTCAGAGCCTGCATAGAAGAAGAAACACAAAACACCCCTTAACACAGGAGGTTTGAGTAAAAAAAAAAAAGTAAATAAAAAGGATTTGGTCAAAATTGTCTGAATAATATCCTGTTAACATCCTCCTCTTCATCAAGTAACAGCTCTTTTATAATTGTACTTCCTGTGCAGCACAAACACACACTACACTTACACCACATCGAAGTAACCAAGTGACCGACACGACGGGCAGACACAGAGAGCCCTCTAATGAGCAAAACACATTTTTATTTGAGACGTGAAAACTAAAGCAAATCGAGAAATAAAGTGAGGGAACACGGAGAGCAACTGTCCGTCGGCAGGGTAAAGACAGGTACTGACTGAGGATGGTGGTAGTGGCACTGGAGATCTTGGACTTGTTCATGCAAGCTGTGGAACAGTAGGGCTCCATGGTGCCGCTGGGTCCGATGCAGTGGGTGACCTCACTGGACCGGACCATGGCCCGGCATCCAGTACACATGGTCATCTTAGAGTGCGCCTGCGGGGGAAAGGGGAATACAAAAAACATGTGTCGGCCCGTGACTGAACCTTGCGTACAAGCGCCCGAGGCTCCCGCCGCCCGTTAACTGTAAAACTGACACGACCCATATCCAAGACAAGTTCTGGTCGTTACCTGCTTATAGTCCCGGATGCAGTTCTGGTGGCAGAAGCGTTTCTGCTGGCCGTCGATGATGAGGAAGTGGTTGGCTGAGGCGCGGCTGGGCAGGTAGTCGCCACACTGCTCGCAGCAGTTCATGATGAGCCCGTTGGCCATGCGGTAGCGGTTGAAGCAGGCGTCGCTGCAGATCTTATGAGTGACCGTCTTAAAGCTCACCTCGTGTCGGATCTGTTAGAAGTATGAGGGGAAAACGGGGCGCGCCGTTTTAAAACGCAGACGGAAATCAAATCATGGCAAACGAACACACCGGCAACGGTGAGACTGCAGTGAGATTCTGGCTGGCGTTGTTGGCCACCGTGAGACGGCAAATCACCCTCCATTTTGATGCCAACTGTTTTCCATGCGGTAACCATGGTCACCAGGCATGAGGCTTGGACGGACACAGTGGATGAGAAACGGTGTCGTCATCAGCCATGTTGGGAGGGAGAGCGAAAGGGAGACTGGAAGACGTCTCATAGTGAGTCTCATATTCACCCAATCCACTTCTACTGATGTGAGCGGATCACCTTCTCTTATGCTGAGTGCAGATTTGCCCGAGTAAAGACTTAGTCATAGAGCTTCTAGCGATACCACCCTTTTTTAGATCTAAAGGAGTTCATTGGGGCAGAGGGTTGAAGGGCTAGGAGTACATCTGTTGTAAGACGGAGAAGTGTGCTGAACTGACCTCTGTAAGTTTGCCGCAAACAGTGCACTTGGTTTTAATGGAGGACTTGGGTGGGTTCTGTTTGTTCTCGTAGGCTCCCAGGCAGCCCGTGCTGCAGAACTCCTGGAACGACTCGCTGGAGTCCACCTGGGCCACGATGGTACCCTTCATTGTAGTGATGTCCCTGAAACACACAAAGACAAACACACACCAGAATAAATTAGTGAATTACACACACACACACACACACACACACACACACACACACACACACACACACACACACACACACACACACACACACACACACACACACACACACTTT
>JACXGI010019894.1:0-11640 GCA_016801175.1 Esox masquinongy | reverse complement strand
GTGACGCAGCATGGAAACCTGAAGATGATTGAATGGAATAGTTCAGGAATTGAGTGACGCAGCATGGAAACCTGAAGATGATTGTCTGTTGTCTGTTGGTGGGGGTGGTATACATGCCTACATACATTGCCAGAATGTTCCAATATCTTTTTCTGCCTATTTAATCTCGCTTTTCAAAGCTTCATGCAAATCCCCAGCAATGTTTCCTGGATGCCAAGCAATCACAGGTTTTTAGGGTGTCCCGCTAGAATGTCTTCTGTGTTGTCAAATCAATAAACGGTATTAACATTGATCAAAAGTTCCTTTTTAGTTCACTAAAATAATCAACCAAGAAAATTGAGCATTTATTACATAAGGAGATGCCATCTCTCCATGTGACCACTGAGCTATTAAAATGTAAAGTGTTTTTAAAGAATACATACATTTAAATGTATTTCAAATATCAAATATCAAACATCCAGCTAACTTTACCATGGTCAAGGTTGGTACACTAGCTTGTTAGTAATAGTAATATATAAATATTTCTGCCAGACAGCGTAAGCAAAGCCAGCCAAGAAGAGCAAATGTCTCTTACTGAGTGAGTAGATGAGTGAGTGGGTGAGCGACTGACTGACTACCCATTGTTAAATGGCGTAGTGGTTAGAGACGCAGACAGGTATCATTGATTCACAATCGCTTATGCCTCCTAACTGGACAGATTGATATCCCTGAAGTTTAACTGACTTGGTGTTATACAGTGATAAAATATTTTTCTTTTGAGCAGTAGTATATTGCCCTATGAAATGACACTTCATATGGATTCTACACACCCCAGTGAGTATATCTCGACTGCCATGTTCCAGTTTACATAGTCTAGTATTTTTGTTCTAGGCAATATGCATAGGCCACTTTGACTTACAGTGTATTGCACTGGAAACAAAGCAGTAGGTTGGTTAGAAAGTGCTGCTAGCTATACCCTCTTTATTGCCCCACGAAATTAAACTTTATATGGATTCTACACACACTAGTGAGTAATACTTGAATGCCATATTCAACTTCACAGTCTACTTTTTTGTTATACGACAAATATACACAGCTCAAAAAAATGAAGGTAACACGTAATCATAACAGTATAACATTATTCAATCCGTCACTTTCACCCATCAAATTTGGAAGGACGGGCTCTACGGAATACTGTTATTTGATTGGTGAATCGACTTCATTGTAAGGGTTGCCATGTCCGCTTATTATAAGCGACTGCGGGCTTCTTTTTTCAGAAAGTCGCATGGGACTACTCTCGGTCGTGGTTTGCCTTTTGGGCTTGTGTATTGTTTTGACCATGAGGCACACAAAAACTGAGAACGAGTTTAAATAAAAGCTGTAACGTCCCGATCTACTGTCTAGCCCGGTCGGGCTACTACCGGCTACTAGCTGTGATTGTCTCCCCTCCCCAAATTAGTTCAATGGTAGAGGTATGGTCAAACAATTCACTTTTGTTTGCAAACAACAGCAAATACATGTACATCCGGTGCAGCCTTGTTAATGCCTTAGCGCCACAGAACAAAGTCTATGCACCAATCAAAAAACAGTATTCGGTAGAGCCCGTCCTTCCAACTTTGATACGTTAGACCATAATGCGTTAGATCGGTAATACGTCATACAGAATAGGCTCTCATCTCCGTGACCCGTTGAGCAGGAAAACAAACCTGCATCCCACGTAGATTACCACATTGTAAACAAGACAAACCGGCCGGCTTAAATTAATAACGCTTGGTATGCCAAAGATTTGCTGTGTAATTGGCTGGTTGTCCCTCTTGCATTCCATTTTGCACCTATTACATTTGTTGTCATGCTGTCAGTGTCACTTAACGTTAAACACCAGCGGGGCAAACGTAGCTAGCTAAGTCAGTTGTTAGAGCACGTTACCATTGCTACCTTGCATACTATTTGTAGAGCAGGAATGAAAAGTAAACTATTTTACTGGTAATTTGCTTACCTGGAGACCCAGTAAGGTAGGAATAGATGTCCGGGTAGGACACCTCTGGCCATAGAGTGGGGTTATTACACCAGTTTGATGCTGGTTGACGTGACATAATACATTTTGGGTCATTTATAAACTAATTTATTCTGGTGGTTCTCCATTAGTGTTGCTTTGTACTGCAATTTTATATGAATGTCTATGGCGAGTGTCGTTTGTTGTCCCCGAAAAAGGGGCGGGAACGTGTTGCCAGCCGAAGTTCCCGGATGTGGCGGTCTGCTGTATGGGTGAAAGTGACAGATGACGAATTCAATAATGACAAATTTCACAACGACTACAATTAGTGATGGCAATTCGAGGCTTCATTACCGTTCTTCTAGCAGCATGATATTATGCTAGCAGCGCTAACTCAGATTTTCTTTTTCAAAATAAAATCTATCATTGAAATATATAAGGCAATATAGTTAATCTAGTCGGTACATTTTATGTTTAATGTCTGTTCCAATGTTGTTCGACTGACATTATTGTATATAAAAATCAAGATATCCGTAACTTTTCGCGGGTTTACTAAATTTGCGGTAGTCTGAAATTCAACGCTGACGCTGTTCCACCAGTAGATGTCGCCAGGGGGCTGTTTTCCCATCCTTTGGCAGCACGCCGGCGGGTAGGACATAAACCCTGGGAAAACCAGAGCTTTGCCCATATAAGGCTGGAATCCATCCGCTTCCCTCTCTTCCTCCCTTTCCCCTACACTCTCTCTCACTTGTCTTTCTCAGACCCAAAGGGATATTTAGAGAGAGAGAGGGGCCTGGGCCAGCCTGGCCTACCTTATTAGGAGTGGAGGTTGTCAGCAGCCTACGGTATATTCCTGTTATAGTGGTTCACAGCACACAGATGAAACTATCAGATGGGCCTGTCTGTCTCCTTCTTTCGATCTCCAATTCTGTCTTCCTCTCGCTTTTCCTGTCCCCATTGCTCTCTTTCTCCTTCATTTTTGCTTGTTTTGTTTTGGTAGTGGTTAGAGCATCTGAACGTTGGGAGATCAAATCCCTGAACCAGTGAAGTGAACAAAATCTGTTAGCTCTGTCCTTGAGCAAGACAGTAAACCCTTACTGCTCCTGTCAGTCACTCTCAATAAGAACATCAGCAAAATTAGAAAAATGTCAAATACACTACTATCTATTAAATATTTTAAGCTAGTTTCCCAGACACAAAGTAAACCTGGACTAAAAAGCGATTTCATTAATTGTTTTGTCCAGGACACGAAATAAGTCTTGAAGGTCAATGTTGCTAGAAGTAGACAGAACTTCCAACTGGCTCCATATTTAAAACTAATTTTGAGAACATCACTGCTTTTCATCTCTCCCTTCTATCCACTTCCTCTGCTCCCTCCATGGGAAAGATATTATTCAAGCTGTTCTGTTCCTCTTTTCATGCAATGACAATGGACATCTGGCTACCAGGTATGTAACCAGGCAGCCAGACACAGTCAGGAATGGGGTGAAGTCTGTGACAGTGTGTGTGTGAGACTGTGTATGTGACTGTGTTTGCGTGTGACTGTGCGTGCGTGCGTGATACTGTGTGTGTGACACTGTGCGCGCGACTGTTTTTGACTGTGCGTGTGTGTGAGACTGTGTATGTGACTGTGTTTGCGTGTGATGCAGAGTAATGTTACCATGACCAGCCTGAGCTTAAACCTTTACAGCAAATACTAGTCCACTTTGGCAGGGCACAAAATCCCTCCACGGTTTAGCGTTCTACTTTAGACCAGAGCCAAGGAAAATAGTGCACTATTTAGGCAATAGTGTGCCATCTCATCCACTGTGTTTCTCTCTGTCTTTAGGCCATTTGAGATGTCTCTGTTTCCAGGTATGATGCAGCTTCACCATCAATAAGGAGATGATAAACACACGTACCACTGCAGACACGGCTGACGGAGAGTGGGAGGGTATTTTATATTGACGTCATTTAGTGGATGTTCTTATCCAGTGTGACAAGAGCCAGTTGTGTGTAGTGTCTTGCTCAAGGGCACATAAAAGATTTTTCACTTTATTGGTTTAGGGATTTAAACCAGCAACCTTTGGGTGAGTAACCTAGCACTCTCACCACTGTGCTACTCACTGCTCTGAACACAGTGCTGTACAGCTTGGGGGGGGGGGGGTTAAGAACTGGATGTGTTAGACTAAACTTAAAATAGAAAGCTGACAGGATACTCAAACTAACATTGAGTAACATTGAGGACACCCCACACACAACATTCAGGTGCAGTTCAGAACTATTACCCGCTCATTTGGTTGAGCTTGGCATGCCATTAACTATAACCAGTCAGCAATTTCAAAATGTCTTCAGTTTTCTAGTACCAAGAGATAACTAAACTCACATGGCAACAGTCAAGCACAGGATATAAATCCCCAGGATTAAATCAAATGCTGAATGCAACAAACAGACGCGCACACATTGTGTATTAGGTGCTGTCATCCATTTAATATATTATAAAACCAGGAGGTGGAGGAAAGACTATATGGAATTCATTCCTGAAGGTTATTATTCATTCAAGACTAATATTATTTATTTATACAAATGTTTAATATAATATACACGTAACAAAGTGCCTCCCGGGCAAAGCGGGAGAGATTGACATCAGACAATTGGAAAAATATGAAAATAATATATATTTTAGACCCTATTATGGTATTTATGGTAATAATAATAATTAAAAACAATGCATAGCATATTAGGATTTTACACAACAGCAACTCTATATTGTGCAATGACCTTTGACCCTCAGCTCTGCGGTGATACACCTCTCTCCCATCCATCCTTTCTGCCCCTCCATTCATCTTTTCTGCCCCCTCCATCCATCTCTCAAACACCATCCTAGCTAAGGAGAGTTCAGTAATCCAGCCCCAATAATCCACCCTTTCTTCAAATTGTGTACTGGTTCACTTCCTGTTATGGGTATAAAAGCAAGTGATTGCTGCAGGAAATTATTGCTATAGAACAGGGCCGCTAAATGCTGTTCCTGGAGATCTACCATCCCGTACGTTTCCTCTCCAACCCCAGTTGTAACTAACCTGACTTAGTTTTTTAATTCAGCTCGCTATTAGAATTGTGTGCAAAATGAAGGTTATAGAGAAACCCTCCAGGACGGTAGCTCCCCAGGAACAGCCCTGTTATAGTGTCAATACTACTACAGCAAATGGGGGGCTCCCTCCAGCCCAGTTCTGGAAGGCCGTAAACACATTTTTTTCTACCTGGTAGTTACTAGCACTCACCTGGTGTCCCAGCCTTGAATTAGCCCCGGATTAGAAAGATTGCATGAAAAGTGTTTCAGCCCTCCAGGAACGGAGTTGGGTCACTGATCTAGCACACGCCTGGACCTATCCAATCCCTTAGGACTTCAGAGGAAAGGGCAGATAATTGGGATGAAGTTTTGTCGAGGAGAACGAAGCTGTTCCGTGTAGCATGACACAGGATGAGCTGTTCCGTGTAGTATGACACAGGACGGGGGTGATGCCTCACAGATGGTGCCAAGTAAACTGCCGTGGTCATTCAGAAGACTAAGGAGTGTGTGTGTGTGTGTGTGTGTGCGTGTGTGTGGTGGATGATGATGCTGTGGGGGGTGTGCCTGGTGGTGGGTGAGGTGGGTGGGATCAAAAAACACACGTGTGAAGTGAAAGGGCACGACTAGATTACAAGGCTCATATTTGATTTCAGACGTTTTTCTCAGGTTGAACTGAACACAGAGGATTTCTATTAATGTGTAGACACTGATATGTTACTGTAAATTCACCATAAAGTCCCTGTGAAGTTATCATAGTGGTACCATATTGTTACTGTAAAGTCACCATAAAGTTACTATAATGTTACTGTAATCAGTGTAGGTGTTTTATATTTCTTAAAGCGTTTATTCAGCCAAGAAACCTTTATGGTTTCATAGAAGCAACACTGATCATCACAAACGTGGTTTGGGTTTAATCTATGAGGGATGTATGTGATCTATAGTATGAAGAGGTCGGTCAGAAGGAGGGATGTGATCTATAGTATGAAGAGGTCGGTCAGAGGGAGGGATGTGATCTATAGTATGAAGAGGTGGGTCAGAGGGAGGGATGTGATCTATAGTATGAAGAGGTGGGTCAGAGGGAGGGATGTGATCTATAGTATGAAGAGGTGGGTCAGAGGGAGGGATGTGATCTATAGTATGAAGAGGTGGGTCAGAGGGAGGGATCTGGCATGAAAACAGTGGAGTGGCTTCTGTGAGTAAACAAAAACATTGCAAGTGGGAGAGAGATGTAAAAAAAACTACATTGCCAAGGACTGGTCGAATGGAACGAGGGTTTGTGTGCACTAACGTGTGTGTCACCCAAAGAAGGAATGTGTGTGAGTGTGTGCAATAAGTGTTTCACCTTGGGTGCACATTGTCTATACTGTGTTTGTTTGAATCCACAATCCATGGGCATTTGGCTGTTGTCTCATTTCTGCTGTGCGAGCCGTTGACATGACCACAGTTGTCATGGCTGCGTGCCATAGATACAGTCCTGTCCTCGGAGTGGGCACAAACGCCACCAGCCCTCTGCGGCTCAGGAAGCACCGGCAGCGCAGTCCAGTTAATCTATGGTTCTGTTTACAGTACAACATTCTCATGCTTCTTTCTTCCGTCTTGTTCTTCTCCTTGCGTTCTCCCTCTCTCGCTCGCTCTTTGGCACTGGGAAGAATGTGGGGGGGGGGGGGGGGGGGCGTCCCCGGTGGCGTTCTCTCCATCTATTTAGAGAGCTTGCTGATGACTCTGATCAGCGCTCCGTTCTCATCCTTCAGCCGCTGGTTGTCTGCTCTCAGGTCACCCAGCACCTGAAGGAACAACCTTGTTATTGGGCTGAAAACTGACAGAGGGCACGTTCGAAAACGGCACATTATTGCCTTCAGTAGAGTGCACTGCTTTAGACAAGGGCCCAAAGACCCACTCAGGTCAACAGTGGTTGGAAAATGATTGTTTCACACAAGAACAATAAGAATCTTGTGTGAAACAGGTCATTGTTACATTGTTACATTTTCAAGCACCTTTGTTTTCCTTATATTTCCTGTTTACACTGAAAGCAATAAAAACGAACAGGGAGCTGCACACTAGAGGATACTAGGACGATGTCCTGTGGTAGATGAAAACGAGAGGATACTTGAAGGATTTGTCGGGGGTAGGTAAACACCAGAGGATACTGGGAGGATGTGTCGGGGTAGATGAACACTAGAGGATACTGGGAAGATGTGTCGGGGGTAGATGAACACCAGAGGATACTGGGAGGATGTGTCGGGGGTAGATGAACACCAGAGGATACTGGGAGGATGTGTCGGGGGTAGATAAACACGAGAGGATACTGGGAGGATGTGTCGGGGCTAGATGAACACTAGAGGATACTGGGAGGATTTGTCGGGGATAGATGAACACTAGAAGAGACTGGGAGGATATGCATGGGGTAGCTGAACACTAGAGGAGACTGGGAGCATGTGTCTGGGTTAACTGACCACTAGAGGATACTTGGAGGATGTGTCGGGGATAGATGAAGACTACAGGATACTGGGAGGATGCGTCTGGAGTAGCTGAACACTAGAGGTGACTGGGAGGATGCGTCTGGAGTAGCTGAACACTAGAGGAGACTGGGAGGATGTGTCGGGGATAGATGAACACTAGAGGATACTGGTAGGATGTGTCGGGGATTGATGAACACTAGAGGATACTGGGAGGATGTGTCGGGGTAGCTGAATACTAGAGGATGCTGGGAGGATGTGTCAGGGCTAGATGAACACTAGAGAATACTTGGAGGATCTGTCTGGGGTAGATTAATACTAGAAGATACTGGGAGGATGTGTCCGGGGTAGATGAACACTAGAGGATACTGGGAGGATGTGTCGGGGTAAATTAACACTACAGGATACTGGAAGGATGTTGGGTAAAGAAGAGAAAGAGGAAATGAGTGTAGATGAGTGATACGGACTGACTGAATAAAGGAGGGGGAGTATGAAGAGGGAATAAATCACAGACGCTGGACCAGTAATGTACACAGCCCTGTATTAACAAATACCACACTTAAGAGTGCTGGTCCAAGATCAGTTTGGCCTTTTAGATCAGACTGAATATCACAGAGGGCCTGATCCTAGACAAGCACTTGTCTCTGAAATGCTCTGGGTTCCAAATTGCACCCTATTTCTGATATTGCCAGATCCATAGGACTCTGGTCAAAAGTAGCGTATTCAAATATAGCATAGAGTGCCATGTTTTATACAAACCCTGATAAATTACCCCTTCTAAAGAATAGGTCTTAGTGAATACAAACCCTGATAAATTACCCCGTCTAAAGAATACATCTTAGTTAATACAAACCCTGATAAATTACCCCGTCTAAAGAATACATCTTAGTTAATACAAACCCTGATAAATTACCCCGTCCAAAGAATACATCTTAGTGAATACAAACCCTGATAAATTAACCCGTCTAAAGAATACATCTTAGTGAATACAAACCCTGATAAACAACGACCCCATTTAAAAAAAATCTGTTGTAGTGAAATGCCAATACTAGTGATTTGTAGCAGAAGCTGGGAGAAGAGTTGTGGTCAGGCAGTGTCGGCGTGAAGTAAAACCTGGGTTCAAATACTATCTGAGATCTTTCAAATGCTTCGAGTCAGACAACAGGGCTCTTTTTAGGCTTCTCTACTGGCATCATACCAAGAGTCCAACACATTGAAGCCCAGTTAATGTATTACAACAATTTGGGATACTGTCTGAACCCAGGTGTGCTCAGGATCTCTCTCTACATTCACCTTTAACTCCTCCTCCAGCTCAGCCACACGGCGCTCCAACATCCTCCGCTCCTGGTGAGAGGAGAGAGAAACAAACAGAGACAGAGGGAGAATGACAGGAGAGAGAGAGAGAAAGGCTCATAAAAAGAAGGGAAGACAGAGGAGAGAGACAGAGAGTCCAGCAGCAGTAGTGTTGGTAAAGCCAGCCTCAGCATCATGTGTCTGACAGTAGATACTGTATTCACAACGCCACATACAGCAGGCAGAGGGAGGAGGGCGAGGGGAGACCTACCTTCTTCTCGAGCTCTAGCATGGCTGAACAGTCACTGAACCTCTCCTGTCTCTGTTGGATGAAACACACACAATTAATGTAGTTAAATTTAAATTCAGAGGGTGTGGTCCAGGGTGATTCAGAGGCCTAAGAGGCAGCAGCCTGGGTTCAAATCTGACCTACTGCTCTTTCAACAAACACCCTTCTCTGCCTTTCACCACTTTTCTGTCTATTAAATTATTTTTCAGACCAGGTTTTTCTGTTAATTAAACTAATTTCAATTTCACCACAAGTAACCTGGTCTGCACAACAGAAAATGCTATTTTTCTTTATGGCTTACATTTAGGTTTAGGCATCGCCGGTTAGGTTTAGGGTTACGAGTTAGAGTTAAGTGTTAGGGCTAGGTTACATTTTGGCACAAAGTTTAGGTTATTGAGCGTAAAGTTAGGTTTAGGGTGAGGGAAGCTGGAGTTCTGGTGTAGGTTTAGTTGCCATGGGGACAGAAAAACAAACGTGTTTGGGTCTGACCTGCGTAGCCTTGTCCAGGTCCAGTCTGGTTTGAGAGATGGTTCTCTGGGTGTCCAGAAGTTGAGACTGGAGCTGACCGTTCTCTCTGGACACCTCCTCAAACAACTGGAAGGATTACAATATTTATTTATTTTACACTGTATTGGCAAAACTCCTATCAATGGAAATATTTCAGAGAGCTAACCCTGCTAAACAAAATTCAAGAATGAAAATGTGTATCTGAATAGACATTCCCAAAATATATAATTAAATAAAACAATGACTAGTATTACTACATAACTATGTTGTGTTCTGGAAGAATTTTTCTGGTAAAATTAGTTGTAAATTGCTGACGTGAACTCAAACTATAAAATACTTTCAGACTTACTTATGAGTGTAAAACAGTCACGATCAGACTCGGTGACGATAAAACAGTCACGATCAGACTCGGTGACGATAAAACAGCACCATTTCCTAAAACTGACGACAGAGACTCATCTGCCTTTCTCTCCCTCCCCTTCTCTCTTTGTGTCTCTGACACCAATCAACTGGAAGAAACTGTCGACCACCTCATCTCAATCCTCTACCTTTTGATAGAAGTGATTCCCTCTGCTAACAAGTGATAGAGGTCTTGTTTGAACTCCATAGAACAATTGTGTTCATTCATGTTAAAAGCCATACATTTGTCTAGGTACTTGTTGCAAGCACCGGGTTTCTCCTCCTACATTTACCGTACCACAAGCTGGCCCGCGCCTTCAAGCCAAAGGAAGAGTATGATTTCTTCCGATAGGCCAGGAAATATGAGCTGTCACGCCCCCTATGCAAATCAAGTCACAGATTTCACACACTTTGTCCCAGCTCCCAACAGACGAAAAGAGGTGAACAGGGAGACCGCTTCTGTAAGTAAGCACTATATACAGACATGACAATAAGAACCAGTTCCAGAACCACTACAAGGCCCCCAAACTAGGAGACCTTTTATCAGAGTGAAGCCTGTAACGGAAAGGTTAAGTATTTCCCATACAAATCTCTGTAGATACCTTCTTGTAGTCCTTTGTTTCCGAGCCTCCTCCTCTGTCCAGACAGTCATTACAAGACACATCCGACCTGGAGTGACCAGAGAGCAAAGCCCACCTTGATGACACCTTTTTAGGTCAAAGACATCACTCACTTCAACCAATTACATAATCAGGACTTGGTCAAAGGGCAAAGGTCAGGTCCACACCTGGAGCCGGAGTGCCGAGGATCCTGCCCATTGCCTCCGACCTCCTCCTCGCCACTGGGGTCATTGTCATCACTCTACAGGAACACGATATGGATGTCAATGTCCTTGTTACGACAGGCTAGAACCATAAAAACTAGTAACCTTATAACATGCGCACTAATCCACCAGGTGACAGGTTATAATGCAGGTAAAGAAATAGGTAATGATGTCTTCCTTATGAAAAGGTTAAACCAGGACTAGCTCATGCACTCACCTCTTCAGTTCTCATTACATGATGTCATATTCATCCCTCTGAGCAACACTTTGCCAAGTTACAATGTGCTTCTGAACACAGCTTATAAAGGGTTATAAGCTTGAGTATGATGCTCTCACCTCCCCAGCCCTCTGGGCTCTCCGCCTGGCCCGGGCTCTCCGACGCTCCCTGCTCTCCCTGGCGATGCGGTCACTCTCACTTTCCCCCCCTGCACTGCTCTCCTGGCTGGAGGTCAAGGGGCGGGGGGCACCGGCAGGCTGAGTCAACCCCAAAAGGTCAGATTTCTGCAGGCTGGCAATACGTGACCTCCAGCTGACCTCCTGAAAACAGAATGACGTCGCCAATCATAGCATCATACCTACAGTACAGACCCACTCAACCCTCAACAGACCAAACACAACCCAACCCTCAACAGACCGACCCGACCCTCAACAGACCGACCCGACCCTCAACAGACCGACACGACCCTCAAGAGACCGACACGACCCTCAAGAGACCGACACGACCCTCAAGAGACCGACACGACCCTCAAGAGACCGACACGACCCGACCCTCAACAGACCAAGCAGAACCCAACCCTCAACAGACCTAACACGACCCAACCCTCAATAGACCGACATGACCCTCAAGAGACC
>JACXGI010019893.1:0-11641 GCA_016801175.1 Esox masquinongy | reverse complement strand
TCTGTGCTGACCAACTGGCTGATGTTTTTACTGATATCTTCAACCTATCGCTACCTCACTGACTCTCAGTACTGGTTCCCCCCAGGGCTATGTGCTGAGCCCGCTCCTGTACTCTCTCTTCACCAGCGACTGCCTGGCAACTCACGTCTCCAACACCATCGTTAAGTTTGCTGACGACACCACCATCATAGGCCTGATCTCTGACAATGACGAGTCAGCCCATAGGGACGAGGTAAGGTCACTGACTTCGTGGTGTCAGGATAACAACCTCCAGCTCAATATCAGCAAAATGAAGGAGATGATTGTTGATCACAGGAAGCAGCGGAGGGGAGACCATGCCTCCATACATATCATTGTGTTTGCAGTAGAGAGTGCACAACATCAGGTTCCTCGGGGTCAACATCAGCAATGACTTGACGTGGTCTCATCACTATAACGTCGTGGTGAAGGAGGCCAGGAAACAGCTCTTTTTCCTACGCCAATTAAGGAGATTTGGCATGGATTCCAGGATACTCACCAACTTCTACAGATGCACTATCAAGAGCATCCTGACCGGCTGTGTCACCGCCTGGTATGGCAACTGCACCGCCCTCGACCGCAAAGCACTTCAGAGGGTGATTAAAACAGCAGAGCGCATCACAAGGTCTGACCTGCCATCCCTACAAGATCTCTACACAGAGAGGTGTAGGAGGAGGAGCAAACGGATCATTACAGATCCCAGCCACCCATGCCACGGACTGTTTACCAAGCTGTCGTCAGGCAGAAGGTACAGGAGTATTCAGTCCAAAACAAACAGGCTACGGGACAGCTTCTTTCCACAGGCTGTAAGGCTGCTCAATTCAGGAACCCCTCTTTCCTTCCATCCATAGCCCATGCACACCTGTCACTTTATATCATGCACATCTGTCACTTAACATGCACTATGCATGTTTTTGTATAGTGTTATTACTGATTGATTGTGTTATCATCTTTTTTTTTTAAATTATAATTACTGTTACTTTTCAACTTTTAACTGCACTGTCGGGAGTAGGAAAACCAAGCATTTCATTGCCGTAACATGTTATTGCAAATGACAAATAAACCTTTGATCTTGAACTTGAGTTACCAATAAGTAATTTTACACTATCAATCATGAGTATGCTTGCTGGCAAGATGGCTAAACTATATAATGTATTACTTTCAAACTTGTACAAGATTTTAGAAAAGATGCACAGAATCAGACTTAGTTTCTTGACGTATGGAACAATCAGTCAGGAAAATTATAAACTTTTAAATAAATGTAATATTGTACCAGTGAATGTGCATGAATTAGTGCGCATTAGGTGTGCATTAGGTGAGAAATGTGGCTAGAGCCTTTTTGCCAAGCCAGTGAATAATTTAGATCAATAGCTTTCATAGTAAAGGCAGACCCTATTTTTAGGGTCAGTAGCTTTTGGTCAGACTGCGTAAAGGTCTGGACATTCTTTGTTGTGCATGCTTCCCAATCCCATTGCCATGAGAATTGCTGTCAACATCATTTTGTGGCATCTTTTCTAGTGTGCGTGTGCACAAAATGTTTCCTTGCAGCAATTTGAAGCAGTGTTGTGCAAATCATGAACGAATCATTTTTTTTTTAATTATTTTTTATTTAAAGGATAAGTTTGTCATTTTTGAACCTGGGGCCTATTTACACATTATCTAACATGATCCTAGTTAATAGAGACAATTTCTTAAATTATTTCAGTTTTGAGGTTTTTCGATTTTTCCTGCAGTCTCTCTCTGGGCTAAAATTGAAGTGAACGGGTCAACCAATATACAGTATCTCACAAAAGTGAGTACACCCCTCACATTTTTGTAAATATTTGATTATATCTTTTCATGTGACAACACTGAAGAAATGACACTTTGCTACAATGTAAAGTAGTGAGTGTACAGCTTGTATAACAGTGTAAATTTGCTGTCCCCTCAAAATAACACAACACACAGCCATTAATGTCTAAACGTCTGGCAACAAAAGTGAGTACTCCTCTAAGTGAAAATGTCCAAATTGGGCCCAAAGTGTCAATATTTTGTGTGGCCACCATAATTTTCCAGCACTGCCTTAACCCTCTTGGGCATGGAGTTCACCAGAGCTTCACAGGTTGCCACTGGAGTCCTCTTCCACTCCTTCATGACGACATCACGGAGCTGGTGGATGTTAGAGAACTTGCGCTCCTCCACCTTCCGTTTGAGGATGCCCCACAGATGCTCAATAGGGTTTAGGTCTGGAGACATGCTTGGCCAGTCCATCACCTTTACCCTCAGCTTGTTTAGCAAGGCAGGGGTCGTCTTGGAGGTGTGTTTGGGGTCGTTATCATGTTGGAATACTGCCCTGCGGCCCAGTCTCCGAAGGGAGGGGATCATGCTCTGCTTCAGTATGTCACAGTACATGTTGGCATTCATGTTTCCCTCAATGAACTGTAGCTCCACAGTGCCGGCAGCACTCAAGCAGCCCCAGACCATGACACTCCCACCACCATGCTTGACTGTAGGCAAGACACACTTGGCTTGGTACTCCTCACCTGGTTGCCGCCACACACGCTTGACACCATCTGAACCAGATAAGTTTATCTTGGTCTCATCAGACCACAGGACATCGTTCCTGTAATCCATGTCCTAAGTCTGCTTGTCTTCAGCAAACTGTTTGCGGGCTTTCTTGTGCATCATTTTTAGAAGAGGCTTCCTTCTGGGACGACAGCCATGCAGACCAATTTGATGCAGTGTGGGGCGTATGGTCTGAGCACTGACAGGCTGACCCCCCACCCCTTCAGCCTCTGCAGCAATGCTGGCAGCACTCATACGTCTATTTCCCAAAGACAACCTCTGGATATGACGCTGAACACGTGTACTGAACTTCTTTGGTCGACCATGGCGAGGCCTGTTCTGAGTGGAACCTGTCCTGTTAAACCACTGTATAGTCTTGGGCACCGTGCTGCAGCTCAGTTTCAGGGTCTTGGCAATCTTATAGCCTAGGCCATCTTTATGTAGAGCAACAATTCTTTTTTTCAGATCCTCAGAGAGTTCTTTGCCATGAGGTGCCATGTTGAACTTCCACTGACCAGTATGAGGGAGTGTGAGAGTGATAAAACCAAATTTAACACACCTGCTCCCCATTCACACCTGAGACCTTGTAACAATAACGAGTCACATGACACCGGGGAGGGAAAATGGCTAATTGGGCCCAATTTGGACATTTTCACTAAGTGGTGTACTCACTTTTGTTGCCAGCGGTTTAGACATTAATGGCTGTGTGTTGAGTTATTTTGAGGGGACAGCAAATTTACACTGTTATACAAGCTGTACACACTACTTTACATTGTAGCAAAGTGTCATTTCTTCAGTGTTGTCACATGAAAAGATATACTCAAATATTTACAAAAATGTGAGGGGTGTACTCACATTTGTGAGATACTGTAGCATTTGAAAATATATGATACATTTGGTTTTCCAAAACGGGAAGGCCAAGCCCACGTGAAGTCTGAGTAAATTGTCAGTCATTTATGTTGTGCTGCATGTGTAATTTATGTAGACAGTAGTAGCTTTCATTTATTACATACTCGTATAGTATACTGTATAGCTGTACTTGCTTATGATAAATAGCATTATTAATGTTTGTTTGATTAAAGTGCAAGCAGATTGATTACAGTCAGCTTTCATTCACAGTGATTGTCATTATGAGCAAGAGGAAGGGTGGCAGTGACATTTGTCAGTTTATTTGGCAAACTCAGAAAAGTTGAGAGCAGTGAGAAAATTAGTGCTAGTCAGATGACAGAACTATGTGATTATTAGGGCCACCAGCGATCGATTTTCAAAACGCAAATGAAATAAATAAACTGTGATTATACACCTGCACTCTTAGCTTAAATTCAATACGGTCAGCAGCCAATGATAACCACAATTTTCTGCAATGCAAAGCAAAAGCAGGATCACATGGCCTACCTGTATGGACGGAGTTGAGGTGGCTGCGTCAAATGCAAATCATCATCCTTTGGCAAAGTGCTTCCCAACACATTTTCTCCTCAAATGTCGTGATAAATTCCTTATGTCTTGAAGGTAGCGCCATGTTACAGCTATCAAACAAATAGTTGCCTAATCTTCTAAACTCTTCTTGGCTGTGTTGTTCAGTGCGTTTGACAAATAGTTTAAAAATATATAATATATAATATACTTGAAAAATATATAACATATTTTTATAAATATATTATATATGTATAAAAATATATAACATCAGGTAGGCCTATCATTGTTCTAAGAAAGATGCGTTGAGTGGATAACTAACTCACATTTTATATGGGTAGGCTTGTATTATCGTAGATGCACTCTGTTTTTACCAATAAAACTAGCGCTTCATCAGTCACTAATCTGGTTATGTGCGCCCACCTTTGTGTGCATGATGATCACACCCAACAACTGAGGCGTGCACAATGTTTTTAAAACATTAAATAAATAAAAAATCAAACATGCAACGTGTCATAATTATTTCTCTCAACTATTCTTTTTCAATTGAAGTAATCCAAAAGTAATCATATCTTTTTCAAAAGTATCTGTAATCCTATTACAATATTTTAGTTGGTAATGTAACGGATTAGAGTTACTGTTTTTTTGTAATCCGTAACATGTAACATGTACTCCCCAACTCTGACTACAGGTCAGTAGCAATGATGGTCCAGGAGCAACATTAATTATGGTGTCTTAGGAACAACATCAACACAGCACTATCAGATTGCGCAAATATTGATGGTTAAGAGTCCTTTTTCGTGGGAGGACCCGTAGACCCCCTGGCAGATTTCGTCCCCCCCAATGTTGACTTTGTCCCCCCCATGGCTACGGCCTTGCTTTGATGTACTGAACTTTTCCGTAAAACCACCAATATAATGTGCACCCACATTATCCCCAGCAATGCAATAAACTGTCAATTTAACTGTAGCATCCTCAGAAACTGAGTGAAGTCCCTTTCTCTACAAAGCAAAACAAGCTGCATAATATGATCAATACTTAGTCTAATATAAGGAGGTAAATTGGCCAGTGACAAGTGCACAGCAAGTACCTTATATTTTTTTTCTTGCAGACCCAAAAGAATTTACCAGCTCAAAAGAATCCTGTTTAATATTGTTTACAGCTATGGACATGAGTTGGATTTGTGTCCTATTGGAAAAACTGCAATCTAGCTACTAATAGCTTAATGCTGAAACCCGCTAAATGCTGCTTGCAGCTTTAATTATTAACCCTATTGTGTTTGTTCCAATTCATTGTTAGGGTTTCAGCAGTTCACTGGTGAAACCCTGTTGCGTTTGTTCCAGTTCATTAGGGTTTCAGCAGTTCACTGGTGAAACACTATTGTGTTTGTTCCGGTTCATTAGGGTTTCAGCAGTTCACTGGTGAAACCCTATTGTGTTTGTTCCGGTTCATTATTATTATTATTATTCCGGCAAAAAGGGTGTTTTTTGCAAATTCCCGTGAGATTAAATGGCTTAAAGGTGCCCAGATTTTTATGGTAGTAAAGGGCCAAGGGCAATAACTTCTGGTGCAGTGGCATGCATGTTGGCCTCATGGTGGCGCTGTCACAAACCTCCAAAGTTGCACTTTTGCAAGCTCACCGCGCCCACCTCTTGTGACCTAGAGTCTTGAGAATTGGTACATAGGTGTAGCTCCTCATGATGAACATTTTTGCCATTGGTACCCATAAAGTCCGCCATGATGGATTTTTCGCCATTTTAGATTTTTTGAAAAACACAAAAAAATTAACTCCTCTGGCACCAAATGTCCGATCTTCATGTACATTGATATTTGGCATCTAGGGACCATGGTCTTTAAAAGTTATATCATTATGCCAGACCATTATGTCAAAAAACATGGATGCTATTGACCAATGAACATGTGAGGGGGTGTAGTTTTGCACATATATAGACACATCGCCTACAAGGATAATGGTATAATAATTCTACTTGGTACGTATGTTGACAAGGACCATACGAAAAAAATGGCGCTATTGGCGCTATTGAGGTTGCGCTATTGAGGTTATTCACATTAGCTAGGTCACCATACTCACTCCGTTTGAGATACAGCCATGAAAAGAGGTAGATAAGTCCACCTCCTCACAAGGAACATATTTGCCATTGGGACTTATTAACTTTGCTTTAATGGTTTGGCGGCCATTTTGAATTGGTGAAAAACACTACAAAATTAACTTCTCTGGCAACAAATGTCCGATCTTCACGCAGTTTGATATTTGGCATCTATGGACGAATGTCTTCAAAAGTTATATCAATTAGGCCAGTATGTTGAAAAACATGGCCGCCACTGAAAGATGAACATGTGCAGGGGCGTGACTTTGCACATATATAGACACATCTCCTATAAGGATAATGGTATTATGATTCTACATGGTGCGTATGTTAACAAAGATGATACGACAATAATGACTGCAAAGATTTTTTTATCAACCACATGGTTGCGCTATTGAGGTTCCCCACATTTGCACGCTCACCATGTTTAAAATAAAATCTTGAAAAGAGGTGTATAAGTCCACCTCCTCTAAAGGAACATATTTGCAATTGGGACCCAATAAGTCGGGCGTAAAGTTTTTTCAGCAATTCTGAATTAGTGAAAAATGCTTCAAACGCTACTTCTATAGCATCAAATGACATATTTAAACCTTTTCACAAGTACATTTTGAAATATCGTTGAAGGCCCCTCAGCGTGATTTTTTAATGCATATTATTTCAGTATGCACAGACAATTCCAGAATTGTATATTATGACAACATAAATTGCCACCACAGCAGCCCATAAACACCATGTTGCTTATTAGATATGGAGCAGTATTCTGATTTCAACTGGTTAAAATTATATTTTGAAACTATTTAGGGCAGTAGTACTGTTAAAGAGTATACTGAATATTTATTGAGCAACCTTCAAAGATGTTATTTTCCTGAGGATCACTCCACTTGTCTTATCAATAAAACATATGCTAACCAGCAGACAATGGTTTGTGTGTTAATAATGCCTTTATTGACGTGATTATTCACTATTTCACTAAAGATGGTGAAAAATAATGAATTCCGATTCTTGCATATTTAGTAATGGACAAATACGATCAGTGAAAAACACCTTTATGAAAGTTATGTTGAGCTTGTTTGTCTAATTACTGCTTACGTGCGCAGCCATTTTTCTTTTCATTCCACTGAATTCTGGGACCAAATGTCTCTGCGATCAAAATGGTTGAACAAGACAATTCACCAATCTGACCGGAAGTTCAAATCTTGATTACCTTCCTGTTTATGAGTCACTCATCTTGTCACCTGTATCTGACTTTGTTTGATAAACAATCATTAGCAGACAAGTTGCAAATCGTGAAGTAGCACATGTGCGGCAGACCAGACATCATGTAATGTTAAGTTGATCCGTCTTTTTTCTTTACTGGAAGGCAAGTAAGGTAGGTAAAACGCTCTAGTCTGTCATTTGCAACATCAATAAAAACGAAATATAATGCAAATGAACAAAATAGTAAGGTAGACGATGATTGGGAATGGGGTTGTATTTTTTAACTACGTCGGAAATTTCAGAAATGGTAACTAATGACACGCTAGTTAACATTTTATGTCGCTAATAATTACAAAACATTGACGACTTGATAAAGTTATTATTTGGTATACAATAAGATATTTTCGAAACTGCTGCTGAGCAGAGGCCTTCTTTGCTGGCCTAGTGATATGAGAATTAGAAAATTATATTTTTATAATTTAATTTATATTTTCATTAACGCTAGATGTATTTTACAAAGTTCGTTCTCATCAGTCTACTGACGTAGTTTCATTGCTTTTCTCTCCCTCGGTTGTGCTGTTTCCAGTGCAGCGCAGATAAATCAGAGCTTTTATCCAATCAGATTTTCCACATGTGCTGTCTCCAGGTGAAAATCTATCCTGAGACCTATAGAATTTCGAGTGAATCCCATCTTCTGTTGAAGCAAACGGGGAGGAGGTTGTTAATTGTCATATTCTTCAACCAATCAGATTTCGAGTTCGCCATAATGAGCCTGTTCTTTGGCACGTGGCAGTCTTCTAGCTTGCCTGCCAGCGCATTTTTCAGTTGGTGTGATCGGACAGCCAGCTACCTAACTGAGATAGAACTAGTTAGGACGTAATGTAGGAACATCTAAGATTTATTGTAACTTTCTTTAGTGAGGTTTAGATTGTTAGATGTTGTGCTTTGCGTTAGATTTTTTGTTTAGATTTGTACTGAGCCCTGTTGTCTTTTTAGCCCTTTTTTCTTTTTAACGGGTTGACCAACCCCCCAACTAGCAACCGTTCAGGGTAAGGATGTAGTAGGTGCAGTGCTTTCTGTTAGATTTTTTGTTTAGATTTGTACTGCGCCCAGTTGTTTCTTAACGTACAATGGAGGAGAAGAAATTGATTTGTAGGCGGATTTACTGGCAAAGCCTTATTCGAGAAAATATGGAAATTGCGAGGAACCAACCCCCCATTTTGCAGCCCTGTCCCAGTCAGGGAAGGGATTTTTGTTCCACTTTCAGTCGTTCAACTACTTACAAGTACACCTGGCTTACAGCGCCGAAGGAACATTGTTGTTGTGAGTATGTTCTTATTTCTTTGGTACCTGTAATGTAATTGATTTCGGCTTTGCGATGTCTATTTGTGTTGCTACATCCTGTCATACTGCATAATGGTATTGTACATCCTTGATGGTTTCATTCGCCATGTATTCATGTTTCTGTAATTACTAGTGTTGTTAGCCTCTTGTTAAATCGCTTTATTCCACTGTCACTGTGAATATGGGATGGTTACATTGAATGACAATAGCCTAATAGCCCATAGGATTAGATACATGCAAGAATTATTAGCTTTGCGTCCATCGTGCTAAACAGTGACGTCGTTATCCCTGGGCGTCCGGGGCAATAGCCACGGATCTTTTATGAATAGCCCCGGATCTCAAACGGACCAAAAAAAATAACAGTAAAAAATAGCCCCAGATCTATTCATCTATAATTCCGATCGTGCATTATGACAATGTAGACTTGTAGGCCGCTAGCGTGTACATCGACATTTTCCGCATGTACATTCAAAACCCTGTACTTTCTGTCCTGGGCGGGGCGGGAGGGTGGGCTAAGCCCCGAAGGTACTGTGATCCTAGCGACGCCTCTGGTGCTGAAGTTACTAATCGTTATTTGGTAAGTAGGATGAAGTGCCCCACTTTGGAAATCAAATACCTGTCCAACAGGTTTGTGTTGGTTACTGACCTGTTTCTACTTGACAGGTAAGCAGGTTCGGACTGTAACCAGCTAATAGTTCGTTTTAACCAGCAAGGTAGTAGATAAATGTTGCTGTCATGTACAAAAGTTGTCCGGGGGCTAACGACTTTCAAGAGGGATGATTACTTGGTCATTCAAATTACACTATATGGGCTTAGATAATACACTGACATATGGATATAGGGGTGTACCGATATCGATTCTAGTTAGAAAATGTTTAGGTTTGATTTCGAACTGCGAAATTGAAGAGGCGTTTGCCAATTCTCTGATTAAGTAACCACACATCATTGATTGTGGCCAGCTGTTACTACCTCCACGATATGCATGCAACTGATCGTGTTAACAAACTCTTGTGTGAACACAGGCTAAGCTAACCCGGGGCCAGTCTTAGTCTGGGACAATGCAGTGTGTAAAGGCCTTATATTTTCCATCCCCCCACTGTAATGTACATGGGATACTTCTTGCGGAAAAACTCTTCAGTACCGTAGTGAATGTATTGTACGAAATACTCAGGAGAGTTTTTTTTTAATTACAAATATAATGTGAAATCATAGGGCGCTGTGCTACATCCAGCAAAACTATATATTGTTGTCCCTCTTTAACCACCAATGCAACACACTATACTGTACATGGAATTCATATTGCCTCATTAGTTAGCAGTTAGTGGCTTTTAATAGGAGTCTGGGTAGTTACTCCATCTAAAATTATTCTGATGACATGAACATTATAACAGACAGTTTAGCTATTAATAATTTGCCTTTTAGATATGGTGTTATGTTTTCCAGCCTCAGTAGTTAATCTATGCTCAGTAGCTAATTAATCCACTGTTTTCATTTGTACAATGACTTGCTACTATAGGCAAATATTTAATGGAATGCAACATTGCTATGTGATTATTGCATTTAAAAAACTACCTAGCAGTTTCAGAAGAATGGCTAACATTAGCGATAAATGCTATCAATGTTAGCTAGCTAGTAACATTATCTAACGGAAATGTATTTATCTAACCTCAGTTTAAGCTGACGTTAGTCCATCTAGATTCATTTTGGTGACATGAACATTATAACATACACTTTAGTTTTAAGGCCGGGTGTTTTGTAAAAGCACTTTGTGACAACTGCTGATGTAAAAAGGGCTTTATAAATAAATTTGATTGATTGATTGATTGAGTTAATAATAATTTGACAATAATAATTTGACGTGTCATGCTTTGAAGCCTCGGTAGCTAATCTATGCCCATGTAGCTAAGTTAATTCTCCGTTTTCAGTTGTACAATGACTTCCTAATGGTTTGTGGAATGCAATGTTGCCATGATTATTCCGTCAAAAATAATTGCTAGAAGATTCAAAGTCTAAGCTAGCGTTAGTTCACTTCAAATCATTCTGGTGGCATGAACATTAACCAATGATTCAGCTATTAAAAATTTGCTTTTGGTAGAGAGTGTGTTATGTGTTCAAGCATCAGTAGGTAATCCATTCTCATCAGTTAAGTAATTTCTGTTTTCATTTGTTTCTACAATTCCACTTCTTATCAATTGTACCTTTTTAATTGTAGATATGGCAGTTAAATTAAAATCTGAGTTGTAATTTAACAACAACACATGGGCACATAGGCTTTATGCCCATGCCCTACCAAAGTCAACATATTGTAATAATAAGAAGAGGGAGGGTATTTTCCAAATAAATTAAAATCTGGAAAGTTACAAGCAAAAGTTGATATCATTAATATGCTCTTTGCTGGGGAAGACTGAGAAACTTCCATTCAGTTATATTTACCATGCATTTAGGGTACATTTATTACAATCTTAAAAATTCAAGCAACTACCTAGTTACATTGTTTGGTACTTAAGGTGTTATACTGCTCTGATAGTGTCAGACATTTGAAGTATCCATATTTATCTGATGCAGAACATTGTATTATAATACCAGTTGAGGTAAGTGTCCTGAAAACTATTGCAATGTCACATGCAAATAAATAAGTTTGGCCAAACAGTGGCGGCATAATAGCCATAACACTATCTGTTGTTCTTTGTCACTCAGTCAGATTACATTTGGTACACATGATCAGGGTTGTGATTTTACTTTGTGTGAATGATGTTTCAAGATGGCCACATGGGGGCACTATAGGAAAGGAAAAAACAGATGTCCTATTGCTTGCAAGTATGGATATAAGTTGAAAAAAATGTGCAATCTGGCTACTAATAGCTTAATGCTGAAACCCGCTAAATGCTGCTTGCAGTTTTAATTATTATTCTTTTTCTCCGGGCCCATTTTCAGAGGCCCGTAGCTCGGCCATATGTGGCTTAATTTGCATGAAACTTTCCATACTTGTTGCCATGAGAGGCCTGAAGGGCCTCGGC
>JACXGI010019892.1:0-11642 GCA_016801175.1 Esox masquinongy | reverse complement strand
TATGGTCTGATGAAACCAAGGTTGAACTTTTTGGCCATAATTCCAAAAGGTATGTTTGGCGCAAAAACAACACTGCACATCACCCAAAGAACACCATACCCACAGTGAAGCATGGTGGTGGCAGCATCATGCTTTGGGGCTGTTTTTCTTCAGCTGGAACCAGGGCCTTAGTCAGGGTGGAGGGAATTATGAACAGTTCTAAATACCAGGCAATGTTGGCACAAAACCTTCAGGCGTCCGTTAGAAAGCTGAAGATGAAGAGGAAGTTCACCTTTCAGCACGACAACGACCCAAAGCACACATCCAAATCCACAAAAACATGGCTTCTCCAGAAAAAGATTAACGTTGTGGAATGGCCCAGCCAGAGCCCAGACCTGAATCCAATTGAACATCTGTGGGGTGATCTGAAGAGGGCTGTGCACAGGAGATGTCCTCGCAATCTGACAGATTTGGAGCGCTTTTGCAAAGAAGAATGGGCAAATATTGCCACGTCAAGATGTGCCATGCTAATAGACTCCTATCCAAAAAGACTGGGTGCTGTAATAAAATCAAAACGTGCTTCAAGAAAGTATTAGTTTAAGGATGTGCACACTTATGCAACCAGGTTATTGTGGGTTTTTTATTTTTTATTTTTCCCCCTCAAAGATTTCAGTTTGTTTTTCAATTGAATTCTTCACGTTATAGGTCACATGAAAGGTGGAAAAATTTCTGACATGATTTTTCTTTGTCTCATTCTTTTACATCACAAGAACCTGGCATTTTAACAGGGGTGTGTAGACTTTTTATATCCACTGTAGGTGCTGCAATCTGTGACTAAGAAAAGCAGCATGAGGCATAAAGACTTTTCAGGCTTGTTTCAAAAGTAAGATTTTAGGACAACATTCTGTAACTCCGCCTCTTTCTCTCTGATTGTGTCATAATCCTATCTGTTTAATTGAGGTGGTAGACTGTTAGAGGGAATTGCAAAAGGTGAAAGCTAGTTAAAGTCACATAAAAAGCGCTGAGATGCTCATATTTCTACAAACTCTTGCATTCCCTGATTGTCAATGACTTAGTTGAAATCCCAATCCAAAGGTGCACAATCTTTAACTAAGGCGGTAAAGTCCAGTGTTTATGTTCAATATTCAATCTGCCAAATCCTTATTTTGGCAAGATATTTAAAGATTTATAGTAGAAGCTAGGACACTAATATTTGTTCAAACTCTTCACAGCTGTATTTTTTATCACTGTGAGAAAGCAGATACACACTCTCATGCAGTTCTGCAGTTTACTACATCCAGACTGGAAATAGATTGTTTTTATCAAAAATAATTATAATTCATAATACATGACATTATTGTTTAACATTGCCGAGGCAATGTGTTATGTCTCATATTCTTCTATTTTCATCACTTTGAATGAGGGACTTATTCTCAAGCCGAAAATAGAAGAAGGTAGGAATCTTCTGTCGTGGCTCAGGGCCATTGTCGCTACCTTCATAGGAGTAATGGGCATTGCAAGTATTTTCGGTAAGCCTGCTCTTGATGCTCCTTATTTGTTGCACACTGTCAAAAATGAAAGAAATACACTCTGGGAGCCAATGCTCGGGCTGGCAGCATCGGACTAACACCATTCAAAGCCTGGGTAACTCTCTTGGATCTCCCCTATTCAACGAGACCAGCTATCCCTCTGGTGGCCCTACGGTTGCCTCGCTATGACTCCAGGAACTATGACTAAATTCCCCTGTTGAAAAGAGTAGGCTACATTGCACAAAGCACTTTTTCCCCTTCCAGGGCCATTGTTCTGGCTGGGAGTATCCAATTTACACCATTACACCTCCGGCCGCCATACGGTTGCTGCGCATTGTGTCCGGGAAATATAATTTCTATTAAATGGTTGTTGAACAGTGTCAAAAATTCAAAAAAGCACTCCGGGGGCCACTGCTCCAGCTGGGAATAACCTATTTACAACACTGAAAGCCTGGGTTACTCTCCTGGATCTCCCCTATGCAACTAGACAACCCACACATCTGGCCACCAGTTGGTTGCGGCAATATGCGTAGGGGAAAGCCTGGAAACATTCTATGGGCATCCCTTATATTTCTAAGAGTCCTTGAGGCCGGGAAAGGAGTGTCCAATTAACACCATTCAAAGCCTGGGTAACTCTGCTGGATCTCCCCCATCCAACTAGACAACCCACACATCTGGCCGCCCTTCGGTTGCGGCGCTCTGCGTCCGGGAAGCCTGGAAACATTCTATGGGCATCCAGAATATGTCTGAGTCTTTGAGGCCGGGAAAGGAGTGTCCAATTAACACAATTCAAAGCGTGGGTAACTCTGCTGGATCTTCCCTATTTACACCCACACCTCTGGCATCCGTTCAATCGGATCCTTAAAACGGGAGTGTCCGATTTGCATCCACACCTCTTGTGTCTGTTCATCTGACCTTAACCTACTGGAAAACCAAGATATGATCTCTCCCCTATGTATTCTTGTTGCAGTGCAAATATGCAATCTTTAGAGAATACTTCTGTATCTTTTCTGAAAATAATCGCTGTTTATGATTGGAAACTAAGGAAATCAAGGAGCCAAATAAACGTGTGATTCACTTCCCAACGTTGACTAAAAAGAACCGTCCAATATGAGCCGTTCCTTTGCGAACAACCCATCACTACTTCTATTAACGTTCTGCTAGGAACAGAATATTATGATGGCAGCAACTTGGATTTCTTTTTGTCAAGATAAAAGCCCTCATATCACGGCATTGTGTTGTGTATTATTCATTATACATATATCATAAATTGTAGCCAAATGGCATTTTTTAAATGGTTTTAAACAAATACAATGACTAATTCATGGAAATAATTAATTTTAGATCATATGTTTAACAGGACATTCTGACCCGCCATCTCCAGTGGCTTCAACGTAACACTATTAAAGTGTTCTACACAAGTTGACATATGCTGGAAAAACTAGACTACATGACATGGAATATGGCATTTGAGAAATATTCAGTAGGGTGTGTAGAATCTGCATATAGTGTAATTTCATGGGGCAATACATGCCGCTTACACCTTGCATTGGGGCCACTGGAGTGGGCAGGTTAGAATGTGCAGCTAGACGTATCATCCATGTTGCCCCATGAAATTATGCAATATACTGATTCTACACACCCTACTGATTATTTCTTGAGTATGTTCCACTATACATTTTACAGTTTACTTTCTCTTTATAAGGCAATTTAGATAGGCCACTTGGTATATAACGCATTGCATTAGGACCAATAGCATTAGCATGGGTGCATTAGCACATGCTGCTATACATCATCTGTATTGTCTCATGAATTTGACAAAATACAGTTTCAAAACTCCCTACTGAGTGTTTCTCTGGTCCACTTCACATAGCCAAATGTTCACACTATAAGCCAGTATGGAAAAAAAAACGGTCTGTACATTGTATGTTTGAATATTTTTTTAAATGTTTTACTATCCTTAGAATGAATTATACACATTGCAATGCATTGACATAGGGCTTTTATTTTGAAGGTTTCCACATAACCATGCGAAAGTGACGTCATCGTTAGTGCTGCTATCAGAATACTAGTACTACTGCTTACACATAGGAGAGACGTACATACCTAGAGATGGTCTTTTTTTTAATGCCTTTTAATTAAATAGTTGGAAAGGGTACAGTAGTGTTTTGTTTTTGGGTACAGTAGCAACACCTTAACTTGTGGAAAGATGTCGACGCGGTCGGAGAGAGAAAAAGCCCAGAAATTGAATGAGCAGCATCAGGCCATTCTGTCCAAAATGCTCCGCGAGGACGACAACAAGTACTGCGCTGACTGCGAGGCGAAAGGTAGGGTAACGCGCTATTCTCGGCTGTTGGAATCTAGACAGTGATGCTGTCAGTTCTAACGGGGTTCCTTTGGCTAATATCATCAATATTCTGGATGAAAATTAAACGTGATGGTGTTCCACATACGCCATTCTAACGTGACGCACACAGGGGAGTCAGAGTTTACCTTTTGGCTGAGTGTAAACGAGAGCAAGCTAGCTAACAGACATTGGCCAAGCTACACCGGTCATACCATTTGACAGATTTGTTAGCCTAGCTCGATTGTTTAACAGTACAGAGCATGGAAATGTATTGGCTCCGATGTCCTCCGTAATTTATTTATGAACGGAAAACACGTTGTCGAAGAGCAGTATATACTCACTTGAGAGTAATCCGTCACAAGTACTGTACTATTGCCAGCATACACAAGCCACAGGCGAATAATAAAATGCTGATAACCCTGACTGTCAAACAGGTTTTGATTTAGCAAGCTAGCCACCCACCTGTGATTAATAAACGCCTTCTGCGTCACGATGACGTGTTTCTATACTATTTATCCGGCATCATTCGTGGTCAGACAGTCCTTACTTTGGTTTTAATATCAGCTGCAAAATTCATGGTCGACACACCAAATGAGAAATGATCAGTCGACATCATGACATGTCCCTATTTCATATAGTTTCACTGGCATGTCTTTAAGTTAGTAATGGCTGTTGCATACCTCTGAGAGTCCAGACTGGTAGACAGAACAATACTGTACTTCATTTGACATTGATTTTGCTGACATTCCCATCCAGAGCTCATTGCATACATTAATTGGAAACTAGGTGGCCATGATGCTATGATTGGAAATGTAGCCAGTACTCAAGGGCCAACACCCCTACTCTTACGATAAGTGGTACTGGATCTTACTGACCACAGAGTTTTCTCACAAACACATCTTCCCGTCTGAAAGATGGGCCCCCTACGCATGGCAGTGTTTGCTTCACTGACCTGGCACACTGGGATTTGATCTTTAGCCCAGAATGCTCCCTGCTGGCTCCCCAACCCATTCCCCAGCAGCATCTGGTGTCAAATACAGGGACCTATCAGCACCAGCCCTGCTTAGCTTAAGAGGCAAGTTAGCAGAGGGATGCACAGCACTGTACTATTGACTTCTTGTACTAGGGATACAGCCATGATACACTCACCCACTGCTAAGCCAGGGCAACCTGGGATTTGATTTGAGGAGGTAAAGGGATTCTGGGTCAGTTTAGGATTCTACCTTTAATAGTGCAAGTATTTTCCAGTGTGCACCTACAATGAAGTACAAAAGTATTTGGACAGGTTTTTGGAGGGTTCTATATTCCAGCACTTTGAGTTTAAAGTGACGCAAAGGCTATGGGGTTAAAGTGCAGACTGCCAGCTTTGATTTGAGCGTATGTTTATCCATAGAAAAACCTTTCAGAAATTACAGCACATTTTGTACATTGCCCCCAATTTTGTGTGCAAAACTTATTTAGACAAATCAACATTATGTACAATGAAGTTTTAATGTTTAGTACTTGATCACATCCGTTAAATGTAATGATTGCTTAAAGTCTGCGACTCAAAGACATCACCGAAAGCCGGATATCTTTTTTGGTGATGCTCTGCCAGGCCTTTACTGCAAGCATCTTTAGTTTTTGGTTATTTTGGTCCTTTTTGCCCTCCATCTTCAGGTGAAGACAAATCTTCAGCATGTGCAAGACATGCTCAATTGGATTCAAATCAGGTTATCATCTTGGCCAGTCAAGAACATTTGTCTTTTTGGACCTGAAAAATTCCCTGGTAGAAACAGTGCATTCGGAAAGTATTCAGACCCCTTTACTTTTTCCACTTTTTGTTATGTTACAAACGTATTCTAAAATGGATTAAATTTATTTTTTTCCTCAGAAATCTACACACAATACTATGATGACCAAGAAAAAATATTTTTTTGCAAATGTATTAACCCTTCAGAAACATCACATTAATATAATTATTCAAACCCCTTCTCTCCTTTCTTAGCTGAAGCACCTTTGGCAGCAATTACAAAGTTGAGTCTTGGTGGGTATGAAGCTACAAGCTTGGCACACCTGTATATGGGGAGTTCAATCATGGTTTCCTCAGACCAGATAATCTTGTTTCTCATGGTTTGAGAGTCCTTTTGGCTCACACCAAGCAGGCTGTCATATACCGTTTACTGAGGAGTGGCTTCTGTCTGGCCATTCTACAATAAAGGCCTGATTAGGCGCGTTTCCACCAAAAATACCCAGAACTTTTAGTCCGAGGAACGTACTTTTCAAGGAACTATAGGGTTCCTTCAGCCCATGTGGTGTTGTTCCACCGCGGTCTAAAGACCTGCGAAGATTAGGCAAATTAGTCCGCCGACGTATGATCTCACTCTGACGTATGCATGTACCCCGTACAACACGACACGGCAACAGCACCGTAACCATGGAGGAGATTCAAGTTGTGCTGCTGTTGGTCGTCTTTTATTGGATTTTACGAGCTATTTCGGAGATTGACCGTGAGATGACTGAGGCAGATTCACGCCAACGCGCATAAACATTTTTTATCTGTTGTGATTTAATAAACAATTCAGCAGTAATCGAGACAGTGTTTGAAGTTCTTCTGTTTTCAGATTTACGCAAACAGCTACTATACACACATTTGGTTCCACAACTATTCATTTATCTCCAAAAATGTAGGTGCAAAATACAAATGTGCAAAACAGGTATAAATAACAACTTGTTTTATTTTTTTTAAGCTTCTCCCGGTACTGTTTCCCGGTGTGAATGATGTTCAGCTCACTTAACTTGCAGGATATTTTCGTGTACACCTTATCATTACGGATCGCCGTTTTCAATTCCGTCTGGATATTGGTCCTCAGCATAAACACGCAATAAGGCGTGGATTTCGTCTTCGATGGTGTTAATGTGAATGGATAATGCCTGCTGGTTCTCATCGCTTTGGAGTTCATTGTCTCATGCACGTTAGGTTGCTGTCTGAATAAAAGAATGTCTCTCTGCTACACACGAGAAACAAGTGCACAGTAAGCTTCCTGGTCACTTAAATTATCCACCCAGCTTTTGTATCATACCTCTGAATACAAGGCAAACAATACGGTTTGGAGACCAATCACGTGCTGAAATTAGTACAGGGTTAAAATTAAATTAGGAGCTCCAAGGAAATGTTGAAGGAGTGTTTAACTACTTGCACCACATTTAGAAATGCTTCATAAGGCATTACCTGAAGCATTTCTAAATTTGGGTAATCACAGTTGGCAGAGTTGGTAGCTTTTTTAATTTCACGTTAGCGTAAAACGAAATTTTTTACACAAATAATGAATCGTTGGAGACAGGAGTAGAAGGCACATAATGTATATTGTGTAAGTGTGTGTGATTGATATTGGCTGCTGTAATAGTTTAAATGTATGCAAGTTCAGCCTAAGGAAAAAGCCTAAGGATTTTAAAAAGAAAAACACACTTGAAACAATATCCGAACAACATTAGTTGGATGATTGACATGCAACAGATAATGTGCCCCAGAATATATACGTAAATATATAGTTAGGACATTAATTCCCGACCAAGGTGGCAACTTTTACGGTTACCACGAAATAATACATATATTAAATGTCTCCTGATATTTATTATAAAACTGTGTCGAAATCCTTTGCATGATCGCTCAATGCAATTAACCCGTGGGCTGCGTCTCCTTCGGCGTTTGCCTTCGCTCCAATTCCATCTGTCGTTCAATTTCTTATCCATAATATGTTCTTCTGTTTTTGTAAGCAAAATAAACTCCTTTAATAACTCCTTATCTTTACTCTGCTGAGGACATTTAAAAATGGCGGTTGAAAACTTCTGCGAGTAGGCTCCACTACTTGTCCAATCAGAAATGATCAGCACTGCAAGAGCCTCACCCCCGCAGGCACTGTTTTGGAGGTAAAATGTAGTCCCTGGTTCTAGACCCTGGTTCCGGCAGTCAAAGTTCCTGCGGTGGCAGCATGGCTATTGTTGGAGTGCTGCAGCAATATGGTTGTCCTTCTGGAAGGTTCTCCCGTCTCCACACAGGAAATCTGGAGCTCTGTCAGAGTGAACATCAGGTTCTTGGTCACCTCCCTGACCAATGCCCTTCTCCCCAGATTGCTCACTTTGGCTGGACAGCCAGCTCTAAAAATATTTGGTGGTTCTATACATTTTCCATTTAAGAATAATGGAGGACACTGTGTTCTTCAAGACCTTCAACACTCAGAAATGTTTTGGTACGCTTTCCCAGAGCTATGCTCTGACACTGTCCTTTCTCTGAGCTCTACGCACTATTTCTTCAACCTCATGGCTGGGTTTTTGCTCTGACATGCACTGTCAACTATGGGACTTCATCCAGACGTGTGTATCTTTCCGAAGCATGTCCAATCAATTGAATTTACTACAGGTGGAGAAGTTGTAGAAACAGCTCATGTATGATCAATGGCAGTATGATACCCCTGAGCTCAATGTCGAGTGTCATAGCAAAGGGCTTCAATACTTATGTAAATTAGTTTTTATATTTTTTTTTTTTTATAAATTTGCAAAAAATTCTAAAACCTGTTTTTGCTTTGGCACTATGGAATGCAGTGATTGATAAATAAAAAAATCAAGCTTAATTCATTTTAGAATAAAGCAGTATGGGAACCAAATGTGGAAGAAATGAAGAGGTCTGAATACTTTCTGAATGCACTATATGGTCCATGTAGTCCAATGGATTTAGTGGTATTTTCTTGTTTACTCAGATACAATCAGTTTCTGTACACGTCATAACTCCTCCTTATGGTGCCGTCAGCAGTCACCAATCATCAATGAATACGATGTGAGCCACTTCCAGTTTTAGCTCTAAATGCCCTGGTCGTAACACTACGTCCACCATGTTTCACAGATTAAGTCATATATTTTCTATTACGGCAGTACTTTTCCTCTAAACATTCCTCTTTATGAAATTTTGGTTTAATTTAATATCTTTCTCATCGGTCGGTAAGACCTGCTCCAGAACCCTACAGGCTCTAAGCCACTTTTTTTAAGCGAACTGTGACCTGGCCATTCTGATCATGAAGATTACTAGTGGTTTGTGTCATGTGGTGTTTTCTGTAGTTCTGCTGGTGATGTCTTCTCCACATGATAGTCTTTGACCCAGGTTTGTCCACCTCCTGGAGAGTCCTTGACTTATGTGTTGTTGTTCTGGGTTTTTACTTCACCTTATAGTTTTCCATGATCATTTACTACAATGGTCTTTTTTTCTCTACCAGGTTGTTTGAGATTGCTGACCTCATCAGTGGTTGGTTTCTTCTTGTTGATGTACCAGAATGTTGTTTTTGGCACACTTATTGTTATAGCTAAGTCTCAAATCACAAACCAATCAGTCTGAACTGATGGGACTATGAACAAAACATGCTGTCATTTCTAAATGGTTCATCTGATATAGGTGAACATAGCATCAAACATCATAACATCGTTGTATGTTTTCAAATCCGAAGTGCTGAAACACAAAGGAAAAACAAAATGTCAGTCAGTTTAAATGTTCAGGAGTTCACTTTAAAAAAAAAAAAAAGTACAATTAAAAAAATCATGCACATATGCTTCTTGTGAAAACGGTCAGCTTAGCCTAGAGCCCTGGGTAATGGCTCCTGGTTGGTTCTAATCTGCAGATCTAATCTGCGGTCCTTTTTTCCCTGTTCTTAGAATTGTAATCCTGCTTTATGTAAGCAAGCATTGCATTATGGCTCAGCCAGGTAAGAGTAAGTATCAGTGTATGTTTATTAGGTGAAAGCACCACCCAATCTGCACCCATGGGCACTGTGTGTGTGTAAATTCTCGCACTGCATCCACCTCTGTTTGCACCTGTGTGCTTGCTTGCGTGCGTGCGTGCGTGCGAGTGAGTGAGTGAGAAGGGAGCACCCCTGTACTGGAGACCATTTCGCCTTGAGGCTAGGACAGCAGAGTCCATGCTCCTTTTCAGAAAATGTCCAAAATCTACCCCCCCACCTCACCCCATTATTGTCCAATTGAACTAACGCTTGAAATTTTCTTTTGTCTTTCTTCTAGCACTGACTAATAGTTACTTAGGGATAGTTCGACCCAGATTCATATTTAGGTGACATTCTGCTTACATGGATTGATAACATTGAAGGGAATGTATCATTGACAGGTTCTTTGAGGTAAACAACACCACTATTCTTAGTTTGAAGTGTTTTGGAACAGGTTTCCACTTGCAATGCAGCGTTTGTGGCTCAGGACACGCAGTTTCAGTTCATACATTTGGATGGTGTTTATAACCTCCTTAGACCTGAGCTTTGATAATATATGCATTGTTCATTTCTCTTAGTTATTTGGGATTAGCCGGATCTGATGCGTATAATATCTAAGCAACTAAGCTGTCTTTGAACAGGAAGTACTTTTTGAAGAACGTTATGTCCTCGTATGATGACATTGGGTTTATTTTACTAAAACATAGTGTCCTCATATGCGGACACAGGGTCTCAGGAGGATAATGCTAATTCCAGGATGGGCCTGAGGTTGTTGCTTGTGGAAAATGACTCCATGGGCCAGCAAGGACCACTCAAAGGAATTTCACACACACTTCAACCTAGGGTTGAACTATCACTTTAATTTGGGTAAAATATACTTACTACTACTGGGTTGTGTGGTTGTCCCACCTAGCTATGAAGGTGAATGTCACTAACTGGAAGTCACTCTGGATAACACTGTCTGCTAAATGACAATACAATGTGATGGAAATGAGAAGCATTGCATCTTTAGCACTGTTACATAAATGTGGCATATTTCCTTTCCACATACAGCCTCTCTCTATCTCCCTCTCTCCTCCCTTTCTCTCCCCTCATCTACTTGGCCAGGCTCTGGTTTCCACCTCTCCAGTGTCCACACAATGGGAAAGGAAAATTACCCAGCATCCTTCATTTCTTTGCCTTACATGGCCTAGAAAGATAGGGCAAAGCTTTGTGTTCTTGTTTTAGAGGCTCCACACCTACATTTCAGATTTCACCATCATGCTTTTACCGATTTTTTTCAGGCCTTTGTGATCTGAGCTGAAGAAAGAGGAGACCTGAGCATCAGTCTCCGTCTGTGGGTTTATTCCGTATGGACTATAGACCTGGGAGTTAGTGGTAAGACCAGGCTTAGGGGTCAACTCTCTACAGTCAGAAATCTGTTCTCTGCTGCAGTCTTCCTCTGATGTCATGCGGCAGTCAGGGCGGATGGCAGTCTGACTTCAGACGTCACTAGCAAGGGCCTACAGTGCTCTGGCTTCACCCACTCTCACGTTTAATATGCGAGCAGGCACAGACACAGTTGCACTATGCGAGCAGTTGCACTTCACTTTTTCATACTTCATCTCTTTCTGTCTTCCCCTTCATTTCCTCTCTCCTTTTCTCTTACGCTCACACACGCTATGCTGACAGGCTGCGGTCTAGGTTAAAAATATACATACACACACACACACACACATATACATATACAGGTGCTGGTCATAAAATTAGAACATCATCAAAAAGTTGATTTATATCAGTAATTCCATTCAAAAAGTGAAACTTGTATAATGTATACATTCATTCCACACAGACTGATATATTTTAAGTGTTTATTTCTTTTAATTTCGATGATTATAACTGACAACTAATGAAAACCCCAAATTCAGTATCTCAGAAAATTAGAATATTGTGAATAGGTTCAATATTGAAGACACCTGGTGCCACACTCTAATCAGCTAATTAACTCAAAACACCTGCAAAGGCCTTTAAATGGTCTCTCAGTCTAGTTCTGTAGGCTACACA
>JACXGI010019891.1:0-11642 GCA_016801175.1 Esox masquinongy | reverse complement strand
CTTGTGGGGTCTCTCTTCTCATGTCCTCACTAGGGCCTTGTGGGGTCTCTCTTCTCATGTCCTCACTAGGTCCTTGTGGGGTCTCTCTTCTCATGTCCTCACTAGGGCCTTGTGGGGTCTCTCTTCTCATGTCCTCACTAGGGCCTTGTGGGGTCTCTCTTCTCATGTCCTCACTAGGGCCTTGTGGGGTCTCTCTTCTGATTCTATCCTGGTTTCCATTAGTTAGAGAGCTGCTGGCATGTCCTACTAGTTTTTCCATAGACCCCTTCCCCAACACATACACTGCACACACACACTTTTCTTGCACTGAGAAACTAATTCTCAAAAACACACATGCACGGACTAACTCGCACACTCTTGCACAACTTCAAAATCACACTGATCAAAAGCCAGACTTCTTCCCTAGATTGAGTTCCCTTCTACAAAACAACTAGAGGCGCAGTTTTCCTCCTTTCTCATTCTGCACACCCAGTCTCCAGCTTCCTCCATTTTTTTGCTCTCTCTTTTTTGTTTCTCCTACATCCTCCCTCTATCCACCTCTCTCATCAGTAAGGTAATATTCTCCCAGTCTGGCTCCTGCAGGTTGACAATAGTACAGGTCGGGTTACCGTCTCACACACACACAAACTCTGGAACGCACGCATGCACTAACTCTAGAACACACACACTTGACCACGCACAAAACACTTACACATTGCGTCAAGCTGAGACGCGCCGGACCACCCCAGAGCCAGAGCTACAGGGGATTACTCAGACATCCCAAGATGCATTGCCCTTGTCGGGGGATGGCGGCTGTATTGTCATTTGACCCTGCAAAGCTCTGTGACCCGTTTCCCGGCAGCCGTCAAGAACGCTCTGTTTAATTCAGTAACTGCATTCACGCGGCCAAACAACAATGTGTGGCTGTTTATTTGTTGTTATCGAACTGTAAAATATCCCAGTATGGAGAATGGCTGTTGCTAGGCCTTCGAAAGGAGATGTAGTAAAATGGTGGCTCTACCTAGTAGTAATGGAATATAAGGCTGTGCCTGGTTGTAGTGGAATTGAAGCTCTATTTAGTTTTAGCGGAATGAAGGCTCTACGTAGTTGCTGTGGAATAAACGCTTTACTTAGTTGTTGTGGAATAGAGGCTTTACCTAGTTGTAGTGGAATAAAGGCTATACTTAGTTGTAGTTAAATAAAGGCTTTACTTAGTTGTAGTGGAATAGAGTCTCTACCTAGTTGTCACCTGGCCCACCACTCCTCCATCACCTGGCCCACCACTCCTCCATCACCTGGCCCACCACTCCTCCATCACCTGGCCCACCACTCCTCCATCATCTGGCCCACCACTCCTCCATCACCTGGCCCACCACTCCTCCATCACCTGGCCCACCACTCCCACTCCTCCCCCTCGTCTGGCCACTTCCTCTTTCCTTGTCTCTTTCTCTTTCTTTGTGTCTTTTGCATCAGTTTTTGTTTATTTTTATGTCAAATTCAGCCAGTTCCCAATCAGGTCTTAATTCAACACTTTCCTGGGCCTGCTTTCTCTGATGACCTTCATGGTAATCTCTGTTTGTAGCTGTTGACATATTCATTGTGTCCCAAATGGCCTCTATGCACCACTAACTTGGCAAGAAGTGCAAGGAAATAGGGTGCCATTTGGGGAGCAGCCTACCCTGACAAACAGCTGATAAGTGAACAGGAAGGAGGGTCTAATGAGTGCAGGGTTATCCTCTGTTGTGTGAAGGTTTGCAATGACAGTGGGGCCATTTTCATATTACACAGGTCCACTTGTATAGGCAGATGGCAAAACAAAGATAATCCACTGGACAGAGTGACAAGTTATAAATGAAGAGAAGAATAAAAGGACAGTGAAAGAGGAGGGAGTAAATTCAGTTTGTGAGACAGGATTCTGGCGTTTATTCTCAGGTATTGTTTTCAATAACAATGTTGTCGTGGAAACCTATGAGTCACATGAAAGGCCCTGAAACAAGTTTTTTAAAACATATCCACTTATTCTTTCACTCTTTTTTTGCTCTCGCCCTCCTTTCTTTCCCCCCTTTCTCTCCCCCTCTCCAGTTGTCTGATGTTCCATTCTTCAGTAGAATGATCAAACCAGCTGTTGGATTTAATAATTTCCCATTTCAGAACGGAATTATTTTTTTACATTTATACTTTCTTTACTAAAAATTAATCTGTCCCCCCAAACACTTTTCCTACCCAAATTAGAGGGAGCAAACTACACCAACAACCCTGTACCGTCGTATTAACTCCCAACGGCCTCGCTTCAGTGAAAGATCGTAGGAATCAGGAAGCCAGCGGGTCTGAGGATCGCTCACACAAATGACGACTTCAGATAGATTTTGCATGCGCTTGGCCCGTGTGAGCTAAGCATAGTTTGTACTGCAAGACATTACTGATTTTGAGTTATTATTCATACTCTTTAAAGTAGAACTTTTCTAAAAATGGGTAGGGACTCTGCTGTCCAGGCATCATGGGGGAACTAGTCCCTTCGTTAGTTGCCAGGACAGAGAAGGGCTCTGACTGGGCTAAGTGGATAAAGTATAGCTGCATTTTTTTATGTTTACATGCACATGGTGGGAAGTCAGTTGTTTGCATATTTTCCACATCCAGTATGTAGCGAGATTCCTCGTTATATCGGCGAAAGAACAAAATGACACATGATCATCCTGAACAGATGTTTCATCCTGGTTCTCAGGGTAACTTGATGTATAGCGAGAAGAGCAGAGGATCTAGAACCAAGCCCTGAGGGACCCCAGTCCAATGGTGCCGAGCCGGCAATTCCCAGCCTTTAGAGTATGCTGAGTAACATGAAAGGCAGAGAGATCTAAGAGGATGAAAATGGAGGGAGTGGGTCTGCTGGGGCAGGGCTCAGTGCTTCTGTATCGTAGGAGAGGTTTCTGTCGAAGCCTGACTGTTTAAGGTTAAGGTAATCATTCTCATAATGCTGATCAGAGAAAGGACAGGGAAACACTGATGGGATTTTATTTTTTTACATCAAAGGGGTGAAGTGTTTTGGGGGCGCGAAGTGACTGTGTGTCTAGTGTTTGTACGACATCTGTATGAAACTAAAACAACATTTTGCATTAGTGGGTCCATAAATCCTAACCAACCAGATATTACACATAAAACAATGTTAAGGAAATTGGTTAGTAAAGATCCTAATTTGTCGCAAATTATATTATTGTCAAATGTGTGGGGGTAGAGAGTTTCCGTGGGCGGGGCGGGGGGGGTGGGTATTTGCAGTAGCAAGGCCAGTTGTATTCTGGCTGACCCCTGGGGAGGGGAGTTCCTCCCAAATCAGTGATGATGGTCATCAGTGGATAACCACAAAGGACCAACGACATGTTGACATGGCACCTCACAATTCCCTGACAATGTTCAAAACTTCTCATCCAAAGGACCCCTTCCTTGCCGAGCTGCTCCACAGCAATAAGGAGCAGATTGTCGGTTACCATGAACACGACTCACTGCTGGACCACAAGGAAGAAGAGGCACTCAGCGAGGAGGACCGCAAGGCAGCCTGGGCCGAGTACGAAGCGGAGAAAAAGGTACTCGCACACAACAGAACAGTGGAAGGAGGTCCCTTAGAGGAGGAGAGCTGAGAGGACAGGGACAATTTTTTTATCCTAATTGTTCCAATTAAATAATTTCTTATCCCCTTGTTCTTGGATTTGAACACAAACCGACAGTTGGGTTGTGATTGGGAAGGTTTCACTTCCCATTAGAGAGAAGCAGCTGTGTGTGTGTTTAGTTTTGTACTGTTTGTGCCTGCACACCTGCCCCTGAATAGTCCAAACCAATCTCCCCACAAACACACACACTGCTGTGTAGAAACACACACCACTAAACCGACCGGATGTCTGGATTACAGGGAAGAAGTCAAAGCATCTGTAACTAAGCTTCAATTACACACAAACACACAGACATCCTGCTGTCCTTTACAAGGACACACTGTTTACTGCAGGTTCACATAGACCACTACACAAACACTACACTTCACACCACTAAACACACAGCACAAAACAGAGTAGGAGCTGGCCAGATGTGATTCCAGAGAGCTGATTCCCGTTGAAAGGCCCTGTCCTTGTCAAGAAGAGTTTGGGATGCGTTTCTCGAGGGGCACAGTGATCAGTGTCACCGCCTCGCATTCAGGGCCTCAAAGTAACATTTTGGTTCACCAGCCACTGTGACCGACACTTTCTTACCAGTCAACATTCAGTCGAGGTGAACATTTACAGCTGCCTTTTTAAGGGAGTGAGGTTACTGTGGTAATGAAAACAACAGCACTTGTCTTTGCTAGCAGTTGCAGATCTCAAACTAAATATAAATGCCAGACAACACTCACTGAAGATGTTCAGGTACATATTATCTTTGTGCTGTGAATAAATATTGCCAAAAGGGCAGGAAGTCATAAGGAACAACATCCAGAGATCTTCAAACTCCTCTAGCCTCTGCCCAGATGTGTGTTCACAACTCAAACATCAGACAAACATGTTATGTATTTGGTAGCAAGTTCACAGGGGTAACACAGAGCCTAGCAGCTAGAACATCTGACCAATAGCCCCATTAAGGGCAGATGGAATCCCACACCAGCAATGTGAAAGATTTGTCAGTTTGTAGTTGTGCAAGGCAGTTAACCTAAATTGCTCCTCTATAGTGTATTCAAAATGTTTTGACAGTGAGTGGCACAATTTATAAATGGTTAAACCGGTATGTTTTAAAAAAAATAATACCATTAAAGATGACAATCTGCACTTTAACCCCATAGTTCAATGCAAAAAAGAAAACATTAGCCTGACCTGCAACTATGTCCGAGCACTTAATTTTTCTAGACTTTTGGAAAAAGATATAGTTTTTACAAATACAGCTTATTCATGGAGTGGTGTATGCAGGCAGCTAGGTGCACTTCTATCCATCTGTTTCCTTTCTTCCTCTCTTCCTCTTCCATAATCTCCATTTTTCCCCCTCTGCTCTCTCTGTTCCACTCTGGTCAACTTTCTCCTCTTACATGTCCCCTGCTGGCTCTCTCCTCTCTGAACCATACTGTCCCTCACTATCAAGATACGGTCTCTTCCTTGTCTAGTAAAGTAATGCATACACTTATGTAATATAAAAAACACAGAGCATAAGCTTTTAGAGATGGAACTAATAATCTCTCCTAATTAATAAGATTATGCAGGTTCAAGCAAATACATCATTTACTTCAGATTATCAGTCTTGCTAAAGTTACCTGACTCTTGTCCCTGCTCCCCCTTTCTCTTTTGCTGCAATGGCTTAAAGTATTTCAACAAAGTAATCTGAAGAAAAATCACACCAAAAACGGATAGATTGACGTCCCAATTAACGTTGGATGAACTCGCTAGCATGGCGAAATAGTACTGTTAGCTAGCAAAAATAGCTTTGCCTAATGCCTGGGTTTCTCAGTATATCTCAATATAACTGGGGATACAATTGTGGCAGCAGTATTGATAGCTACATCTAAATGAGGTGAGAATAATTTGTTTCAACTGAATAGTTATCTAATTAACGTAGTCACGCAAACAAACGACTGTTACCTTTAACGTGCGTTCCTATGACTGGCGTGTAGAGGGGTGTCCACTGAATTTGAGTTGGCTTAGACGAAACGCTAATTAGCCCCGGTTTAATGTAATTAGCCCAGTTAAAGTGGTCATCAGTGTGGCTGCGGCATCTATAGAATTTTAGTTACAATCAATTATAAATGTGGTCCTATAACACTGTCTAGAATGAGTCCGAATACTTGCTGAACCGGAATACACAATTTATATGGCGAAAAACAAACACTGAATTCCACAGTACTGTCATAGTTTTAGGATGTTTTGCTGAATCAGGGTCTGGCCAACTTAACATCCTGAAAGGAACCATGGATTCTGCTTTATATCAGAAAATTCTATGAGGGAATGTCAGGTCATCCGTCCATGTGAGCTGAAGCGCAGCTAGTTCAAGAAGCCAGCTAATAAACTCGAAACACACAAGCAAGTCTAGAATGGTTGGGGAAAAACAAATGTAATTTTTGAAATGGCTTTGGTTGAAATCAAAGTTTCAACCAAAGCCATATTACGAGGTGGAAGTACCTGAAATAAGCAGTACAAGCATTTAACCCACAAATTCAATCACCTTTGCATTTAAGACGAAATTAGTCCATGGCGCAGGGCTTCCGTTTTGGCTGGTAAAAAAATGACAAGCCGCTAAGATATTATTGGCTGACTGCCAAACTGTCCAGACGAGTTGTGAATTAAGAAGTTTAAAGGACTTCACTGAAGTTTGCCCTAACTGGGCAAAACTGTCAATGATTGTCTTCATTATCCCGATTAACAGTGTGCCCACGGAGACAGACTCACTCCAAAACCGAATAAATACGGCCTCAAGATCTCATCGTCAGGAGGGAAACGTATGCAGGTTAATGCGTTTCACAAGCTGCTTGAAGGAGTTGGGTAGTTTCGGAATTGCTATAGCTAACTGAGCAGACTGAGGTCCGACGCTGACATGCTCCGTCCGCTGATATGCCAAATAAATAGGCGCGGTGAAAACGAAGCACTACTCTCTGGTTGCGCGCATTTTGTAACACCAGCTGGTTGATGTGAAGCTCGCAAAACACTCCGGGCTAATAAAAAACATCTCATTTTCCAAAAGCCTGATATGGTGAAATGTTTTGCCCTCCAATAAAACCTGTGTTATAACACGATAGTTTTCTAATTTTCTTTTGTAACGGATGAACGTCTTGGCTAACGTTTGAAAACAATTACATAGAATCAATAGCATTTAAATTAGTACATAGTGCTGCAGGCTAAATGTGTCCGGTACACTTCTCAAATGTCTGGGGGAAAATGCTGCTGGTCACATAGTCTGGAGACAAATTTTCTTAATGGAAGCCCCAGCCACGGCGCTGTGAGAAAATAATCAAGCGATTGAAATGCTATCTGATCATGTAGCTGTTGGGATACAAACCGCTCTATGCTGATGGAATGGGGTGAAGCGTCCCCTGGACAGGCTGAAATTCCAGGATTCTTTTCAATTAGCTCCTCCGTGAAAAGGCCATTACATTCATTATCAAAGTGTTAGTTCAGTCTATTATTGTAGAAACATAATACACGTTTACCTTTTTTGCTGCATAGGATCTTTGATAGTGCTGCTTCTGCCTCTGTTAGCGGCATTAACCATCTAGGTACCTGCAGTGGCAGTTGTAATGGATGGTTATAACACTGTTTTGCCAACACTACGTCACTGGTCGAGGCTACTGTACCCTTCCTTGGGCCTCACACTCTTTCAGTCTCTCTCTTTCACCCCTGTCTCTTTCACTTCTCTCTCCTCTGTCCCTCAGTGGGCTGTTCTTTAACCTCTCCTCTCCAACTGTCCTGACTAATCTCACTGTTTAGTCTGGAGGCTGGTATTGGCTACCTTGTTCTCTATGTTTCTGTTTCTCCCTGTTTGTAACATACCATGTCTCTGCCCCAGGCTGACTGTCTCTGACTCTGCCCCAGGGTGACTGTTTTTAGCTCTGTGTATTTATCTCTGGTTCTCTGTCTCAGGGTGATTGTATTTATTTCTGGTTCTCTGTCTCAGGGTGACTATCTCTGGTTCTCTGTCTCAGGGTGACTATTTATTTCTGGTTCTCTGTCCCAGAGTGACTGTGTATTTATCTCTGGTTCTCTCTCCCAGGGTCTGTCTCTGCGTGTGAACCATGGCGCGTTTGGAGGGCAGATGGACATGAGCGGAGCTAACAGCTTCCACCCCTTCAACGTGGCGGCGCTGGCCTCTATGACCAACCAACAGCTGGAGGTAGCATGTACACCACACACACACACACACACACACACACACACACACGCACCCAGCCCTGGGCCCTGCATTCCATAGACCCCGTTGCTAATTGTGACATGAGTCGGCTACACACACACACACACACACACACACACCGCAGTTGGTTCACTCCACTTCGTGCCAGCTGCTATTTATAAGAAGTGGTTAAATATCTGCAGGTGTTTATAGCGTTGGGTTCTGCACCGTGGGGACTGGGTCCTAATGTGTTCCTAAAGTCTCATTCGTATTAATTGGAATTTCTCAACGTCCATTGAAAATGCAGCCGCCTATAAAACTGACAGGCTCGGATATTAAATTAAATATTGCATAGAATCCAGAAAAGAAAGCTTTTTTGACATGTCCGTCTTTTTCATATGACTTAAGGAGCTGATTAACCAGGGCCGTCAGAAGGTGATGGAGGCCACCAACGCCCTGAAGTTCTTCCCCAGGGAGTCTCTAGAAGACACCATTGGGAGATTGGTGAGTGAAGTGGGGGGGGGGGCATTTAAAATCATTAAATGTTTTGGGACCCAAATACATCTCTGATTATGCTTATAAATTACCAACCCTCTAGATCTCTCAGGTCATCTGGAACAATCAATCAATCAGATTTATGAATAAAAGCCCTTTTTACATCAGCAGTTGTCACAAAGTGCTTTTACAAAACACCCGGCCTTAAAACCCCAAGGAGCAAACAACAACAGTGTTGAATGGGGGAGGGGGGGGTTGAGACGGGGAGGGACGGAGGAAGGAAATAATGAAAAAGAATCACTCCGTCTGAAATCACTGGAGAAGTTGGGATGAAGCTGGACATTAAGGGAGGAAGACGTGGGAGTTGATAAGACAACTGGAATATTCAACAAGTGTGTGTATAGGCACTCACCCCCCCCCCCCCCCCCCCCCCCCCCCAGTGGAAGGAGAACCCTGCCCTGACGGAGGCCCAGGTCCAGTCCATGGCGCTGGGCAGACAGGCCAGTGTGGAGCTGGAGCTGAAACGCAGGGAGGCGGTCTACAGAGACGTACTGAACAAGCAGCAAACGGTAAAACACTGAAGTTCACCTGCAGGCCGTCCAAACTCTGGCTCATCATAGAACCATGTTTATTCTCTTCAAAACAGCCTAATATCAGTAAGCAATAAGGCACGAGGGGGTGTGGAATGTGGCCAATATCCCACGGCTAAGAGCTGTTCTTAGGTACGACGCATTGCGGGGTGCCTGAACAGTGTTTCACTGTGATATGTTGGTAATATATCACAAACCCCTAAAATGTCTTATTGTATGAAATCGGTTAACAACAAATTTAGAGCAGTAAAAAGTGATGTGAGCCTATAACCTTTGCCTAGAACAGTGGGCAGTTCTCTAGACTTGACCGCAACAGTAGGATTTACAAATTCAAGGTGGGTTTTTTTGCCCATAATGTTAGGCGCGTCAATCATTAATGAAGTAATACCTGTTGAACAGCAGTGACATTTATTTTGAAAAATCTATATTGAATAATAAAAAGGCAGGTTGGATCTGTAATGCCATCAGTACTGAGAATGGCCATATTTCCACATGCAAGCCGAAGAATTGGAAGCACTGGCTTTTAAAGGCACGATAGAAAATCACTGTCTTTTAGATACCTTGCAGGCAGGATCATGGTAAAACAGAGTAGCATGCAATAAATTGACATGGAAAGTGAATGGGAGATAGAGGCAGCTGTACAGTTGACATGGAAAGTGAATGGGAGATAGAGGCAGCTGTACAATTGTTTCTTCATCCTGTTATGCGTGTATAATCTCATAGCTGCCCGTTGAACTTCCCATGACCAATTGTTTTGATAGACTAGCCAGGCTATGACCCAGGACACTAAAGAGGTTAGACACAGATTGTAAATTGGCTACAGTATTGGCTAATAAACAACAACTTCTTCCTGATTCACCCAATGATAAATCAGAAAATTCATACCGGTATGCTACATTCACTTCTATAGGTCATTGGATTTCAGGAATCGCTGATTCGCTTGTCTCAGGATGAACTGGCTTAGTATTATTTGCTTGCTAGAAGCTCGCTGAAGCTACAACTGAATGTGCTATTGAAGTGTCAAAAAGCCTTTTGAAACAATATTGATAAGTATGTAATTCATTTAGAATCTTGATGATATTTTATTATATTTAATTATATTTAAATTTTATGGAATGTTTTTAAGAGGGCACAGGTTGCAAAACACATTCAACCTTTAACAAAGTCAAATGTCAGAGACACTGCTCATTGATGCGAAGAACAGTAAAATATCACGTATAACCCTCAACAAAAGACATTTATTTCTAGATTCACTGTTGTAGATGTTTTAGATAATGGATGGTTTGAATCCAGTACCCCTCAGTCCTCTGTTCAGACAAGTGCATTTTTGGCCCACATAAACCAGACAACAGTTGGTAGCAGGGGTAATGATATTATATTGTTTCTTACCATTTGGGTAAAAAACCCAAAACATCAATTTAACATCCATACTCTCCCACCAGCTGATGATGTACGTCCAGAAGGTCATTGCCAATCGAAAGGTCAGAGAGCAGCAGATCGCCATGGCCAACCAAGCCCAACTGATGAGCCAGATGAACGGCATGCTGGGAGCTGGAGGGCTCAGCCAGATGGAACTGCTGGGGTTGTACCAACAGCTGGGAGCACTGCAGGGTCTACCCCCGCACCCCTCCATGGGGGGCAAGAACCCCGGACCCTCCCAGGGAGGGGGTCACCTGTAAGGGGAAGGGCACCTAGGGGCCCCTTCCAAATAGCACACTATTCCTTATGTAGTGGGCAGCGTTTATGCTAGGTGCTCTGGTCAAATTTAGTGTGCTACATAGGGAATAGGGTGCCGTTTGCGACGACCCAGGCACTGCTCTGTCTCAGTGGGTTGATCCTGAATGCTGCTCTGCCTTGTATGTAGTGCACTAGATGGATCCTAGGGTCCTAGTGAGGAGTCGTGTACTACGTAGGGTGTAGGGTGTCATTTGTGATGTACCCGCTGTCTCCAGCCCTCCTTCAGTGGAGGTGAAACGACAATGAGGACTGGTGTCTCTCAACCCCTCATCCCTGTGTCCATGCACCTCTGTCCCGGAACAGGAGAGCAACGGGCCTGGGAGGAAGATATATTTATAGGGACTACTTGTATGAAGGGGTTTGGAGAAATTTCTTTGGAAATTCTGTAAATACCGCCTTAATGTTATGTCTCTTCTATCTTCAGTTTTCATGTATTTAAAAGAAAGAAAACAAAAAAAATACTGTTTTTGCCCCAAATGCTTTTAAGCATTGCGTCATTTTTTTCCCCTTAAAGGAGGGCTTGTTTAACTGATAATTTAATTGATTATTCTGTACGTTGTGTTTTTATACAGTTTAAATGACTGCCTGTCTATGGAATGGGGCCTGAGTGGGACCATATTGACTCTAGGATCTGATGACCTAAATGCTCTTCTCACACTAGTACACTCTGACATCACTCTGAGTGTTGTTCAACTCTTTTGGGAGATTCTGACAATGAACCATGTCAAGAAAAAAATTTAAATTAAGTAAAGGTATGGCCCTGTTCCATTCCCTTGGATTCTGTGTGTAAATGAGATTTGAGATAAAATGTTGAAATCCTTTTTTTCTATCAGCTTGTAGACGTTAATATTTCCACTAGTTGTTGCTGCTCATGGTTATAATAATGGTTATATGGAATGTTCTAGTGTTGCTTAAAACAAACTGCCTGCCCCGCCATCAACCCACCCCCAACCCACTTTCACCCCACCCCCAAAACATCAACCCACCCCCAACCCACTTACACCCCACCCCCAAAACCAT
>JACXGI010019890.1:0-11644 GCA_016801175.1 Esox masquinongy | reverse complement strand
TCCACATGACATAAGTTTGATAGGGTGAAAAATGGGGGAGAAGAACTTTGTTAACTAAAATATAGAAGAATGAGGTGGAGTAGGAGTTACAGGTCTATGATAAACTGAAGCACTTGTGAGGAATTTGTGGTATCTGTTTGGGTGATGGGATAATGTATAAAGCACGACTCGTTTAGCAGTTTCTAATATTTTAATTGGCAAGCTAGTCAGGAGACTGTTGTTTTGTCTTTTATTTTGTTCCTAAATGACCCAGTCTGGCTCAGAAAGTGTTGCTGTCCTAGGCGTATTTTGACAGCATGATAAACACCTTCACATCAAAGATCCATAAACATAATGTCCATGTCCACTGGGTTTATTAATATGAAAACAGCATGAAACTGAAAATACAAGACAACATCTACATAAGAAACAATGAAATCTGTAATAAAACAAGGGTATGTATAATTATATCTATATTGACAGTAGACAAACTACATATCTTTAGGATAGACTCAATTAACTAGCTAGCTCTTAAATGTAGCTGTGTCAATATGAGCTGTATCTAAAACAACTAGTACAAAGCTAGGGGTAACAGGTTAGCCAACATCATATTCACCTACTTAATAAAGTTTACAAATATCCCAAACCACACAAATAATGCTTTACAATTAAAGATGTATGCAAAGTAAGGGGAAACCTACTGACAAAGCATACAAAGGCATTGAAACGCAGAAGATGGATAGGGATAATGAATAGAACTAAAAAATAGGCGTACAAGGCATAGACCAATTTTGAGTGGACGTCACGGTTACGTCACTGAAATTTGGTGGTGGCACAAAACTGTGGGAACAAGTGTAGGGAAACGGACTAAAGGAAAAAAACTGACTCAAGGCAAAAAATGTCTTGTTGTGCCGTTGGATGTCAGAATAGGAATGCAATAAAAGATGGCCTTTATTTTTATAGAATACTGTTGTCGAAGCCATCCTTTGAAGCTAAATGCAGACGTTTATAGTTGCAAGCCATTAAACCGACAGACTGGACTGATGAAATCAGATCGTCTCAGCAGTGCTCATTTCATATCAGGCAAGGTTTTGTCCACTGTTTATCACATACAGGCAAAATGAATGATGTAGTTATAATAACGATAAATTAGTAGCAGCAGCAACCACAAAGCTGACATTCTCAGTAGGCTATTTCATAATGGTAAACACCATTGACCAACATTAGCTAGCGTGTAAGCAGAATTAGCATGTGTTGAAGTGCATGTTTAGTTGAGAACAGAACATCTGTTTATCTGTACACAGGAAGTCACATTCATTCAAAGCGCAGTAATTAGCCAATGGGCTTACAGTACTGTGATGTGAATTCCAGGTTGCGATGTCCATAAAGTAGAGGACAACCGGAAGTTCTTTGAGATGAGATTGAGTTTGTAAGACCTAGTAACGGGACTGTAACCTCATGAACAATAGACTATCAAATGCTGCAATAAATAATGGAATTACACTCTCCATTGACGACGGGGTACGCAATCATTATTTCAACCACTACACAAAACGGCTGATTTCGAACACATGCAAACAAACCAAATTGCTCATACTCAGACAGTTTAGCTTTAGATCACTTGGTATTTATGCAAGCATTTCATGAATGAATGGGACACATTTATTAAACCTGTGATATGACATTTACTTTACAGAATAATCGGAGAAGGCATCAGGATGATCCATATTCCTATATGTTGTAAAGAGCTTACTGTCACTTTCTGCCACAAGTTCGGCTCCGCCCACAAAATACATTGTCATCGTACTTACTTCCTGTATACAAGACACATGACAGGTCAATCCCAGTAGCTAAAGTACTACACCCCAGATCACCACCAGAGAGAGACAAAATCAAAGGAAAGCTGAAGGCAAGTAGTATTACAAGTGTAACAGAACAACTACCAAAGAAAAATTCAGATTGGATGATTTTTCTCTTGGATATTAACCCTACTTTTTCCAACACTAACAGAAGAAATTCAATAGGAAGATAATTACAATTAAGATAAAATAAGAAACCAGGTAAGCCTAGTTCAGCTGGCCCGCAATAGAAAGTGTTGCCATCTCGAGATTCGAACCCGGGTCGCCCACTTGAAAAGCTGTGACATTAACCACTACACCACATTTGCCAGCTGTCAGTTGTTCTATCCTGAACAAATCTTCTTTTGCCACTGGCCATTTTAATAGTTAATTGGCCATTCATGAATGACATTGATACAGATAAACTGACTAACGTTTCTTACTAAGTTTACCTCCACCACAAATAGCGTCTATGTATGGCGTTTGCCACTGGCCGTTTCAACAGCGTATTAGCCAGTAATAAGCTTTACCGGTATCTACTAACTTACTGGAATAATCATAAGAATTGAGCAACTGCTAGCGAGTCTCCCAAAGCTATTTCATTTCATGGCATAAGAACTTATTTTTTTCTTTCATGGCAAAACAACATACTTTTTTCTTTCATTCATGAATGACATTTATACAGTACTTTTTTTCATTCATGAATGACATTTATACAGTAACTATCAATAAAGGCGACGATAACTAACTTTTTCATCAAGTGAAAAGACGAGAGAATCGTGGAATCTACCAGAAATTATTAATAAATGTTGTTGCTCTCAATATATTTGAACTTAGGTCTTCCACATGAGAGGTACTGTCTTTAACCACTACGCCACGGCATTACACATTTCAGCAGTCGCTAGACTCCATTGAGGATTGTGTTAAACTGACTAACGTTGCGTCTATGAACTGCATTGCTTTTGCCACTGGCCGTTTTAACAGCTTATTAGCCAGTAATAGGCTTACTAGTATCTACTAACTTCCTAGGAATAATCATAAGAATTGAACAATTGCTAGCGAGACTGAAGATGAACTTTTCCATGCCAGAAACAGTCGCAATATAACCGTATACAGTTTCAGTTAAGGCTTAATATGACGTAACTACTGTCTGTTAAGCCAGCAAATGTGTTTGTCTATCCTGACCCAAAACGCATGCATGGATGGGTACTTTGAAAATCCACCAGAAACAGTTGCGATATGACCGTAAACTGTTTTATTTCAGGCTTACTATAATGTAGATACTAACGGTTTTAACCAGCAAAGTTTTCGTCTATTCGAAATAATTCATAACACGTACTTCGCTTCGCCTGCGAGGAGATACGAACTTGGGACCTATAGTTCACAAGTCCGCTTCTCTAACCACCCCGCTATTTAACAAGGGGTAGTCAGTCTGTCATTGACAACAAAAATCCAATTTAGAATAGATAAAAAATATATACAGATTTGTATCTATCCTTGGGCCCTCTCTGAGGACGTAGAGGGGCCTGACCGTTCCCCACTGCATTTAAGCAATTTATTGGACGCAATTCCCATACAACTAAGAACTGAGAGTTCATATATTTTTGGTCTTGAATCTCCAATGGGAATCAAACCGACAAACCTGGTGTTGGAAGAGGCATGCTCGACAAACTGAGCAACGCGAACAAGAAACTATGTACAAATCACACACAATGTTCTAAATATTTGTGTGTGGTACAGTTTTTTCGTGTTATTATAAATTACTAGCATGAAAGGATATACACGTCCAATATTCTACTGAACTTTCCATGTGCTCTCAAATTTTATAAACCATTACAGATCACAAGTAAATGTAATTTAATGCGCGAATATTGCAGTTAAGCTCTTGTCCATACATGTCACATCCCTCTAGCTGGTACTTGATATGCAAAGAATAGCTTCTGGTCTAGCTAAAATAGTCTTCACTTTTCTTGTACCACAAAAGTAGAATAAGCTGTGAAATGTGCTATAAAGAAAATAACAGAAGACGCTGTTACCCACCTCCCCTTTGCTATTGAAGCCCAAAATCTCAAAGCTGATGCTGGATGTTCGGCCTGTCTGGATTTCGTGAAGGTGCCTGAAGAGGTTAAGGCGTGCCCGGCCTCGACCATTATCCAGTTCTCCTTGAGTCAGTACACCCAACAGAGTGGACTTCCCAGAGTCCACGTTTCCCAACACCGCCACACGAAGGTCCAAGAACTGCTCCCACACACACAAAATGAGCAATTAAAGCAGATCAGCATGTCTGCCACAGGAACTGACTCACTTGTCTTCATCGATGATGTAACTCCTGACCGCAGTAATACAAGGAATTCTTAAGTTTACAGAAATATCAGCAGGGAGTTGCATATGTTTATATCATTGGACAGAGGCTCTGCACACTGTTCTACTATACAGGTATCATGCACTATATATTTTAAAGATAGACAGACACTATGAAACACAGACACTATGAAAGCAACATAATTGAACAGTGAAACTCAAATTGCTGTGCAGATTTGCATTGTGTAGTACAGCCTTAAACAACTGCAGGCCTATTTAAAATTGCACTGACAATGGCAGCTTTCGTTATTTTTATAAATGACTCATTTTCACACAATACAGACCACTGTATTAGTACATGTCGCTGTTGGATGTAAACCTTGTATCTCCAAAAAAATCTACTTTTCAGTAAGTGAAAAAAACATTCAAAATTAGAACACAATGTCATGAAAGTTCATAATCTTACTATATTTTGGATCCAATAATTACAAATCTCAATAAATAATTAGTGTTTTACAAAAGTAAACATTAAGTTATGCACACAATGGAAGTAGAGGTAAGTTGTTAATCACTGATTCGAATGGATGGCATTTGAATCAGTGAATGCATCTCCATTTCTGCTTTCATTCTCCACTAATTGTTAAAAGTATAAAATAGTATTTATCATATGAATCATTTACAGTGTATACTAATTATTAAACCAGACAAAAACTGTGTAGCATATTTTACAATGTTTGTAAATTACGATTGACAAAGGCCATTAACTCACAGTAAAATAAAATCCTTACAATCCAGACAAGTTATTTCTTTCGTAGCCAAAAGGAGATGAACTCCCAAACTGTTTTGATCTGAATGAAAAACTTCTTGTCTGTTTGCTTTGCCCATTGTTTTGCTCGTTGTTAATTTGCCTGTTTGCTTTCTCCATGGCTTCGCTTGTTCTCATTGCAGCACTAGACAGGCTACTGTTTAGCCTAATATACAATACTGTGCAAAGGTTTTAGGAAGGTGTGAAAAAATGTGTATAGTAGGAATATATTTATCAATTAACAGAATGCAAAGTGACAGAACAGAAGAAAAATCTAAATGAAATCAAAATTTGGTGTGAACACTACCTTCAAAGCAACACAAATTCTTCTAGGTACACTTGCACACAGTTTTTGAAGGAACTCAGCATTGTTATGGAAATTCTTGAACTAATGTAAATTTGAAAAATGTCTGCTTTTCTATTACCTGGTATATAACTCTGGTTGTTTGTGACATGTCGGAATATTATCAGAAGATCATTGGGTTCTCTGACAATCTGTCAATCTGCCCAAACCAATAAGGGTATATGTCCTTTGTTCTTCAGGAATTTGGCCGACTGTCTTTTACGATGTGCCCCTACGCCCTTGACAGTAAACATCTAGAGCAGGAAGGATAAGGTGGGGGGACAGCACTCCCTTTGGGTAAAACCTATGTGACATAAGACAGCTGGGCATTGTCTTACCACACCCCTTGTAACTGTAATAAATACTGACTATTCATGTATTTTCCAGAGATTCCTCACAGATGTATTCTAAATAATAATAATAATACATTATATTTATATAGCGCTTTTCAGGGACCCAAAGACGCTGTACAAAATAAACAGGAACAGAAACAAACATGAACAAAAAATTAAAGCTGCAAGCAGCATTTAGCGGGTTTCAGCATTGAAGCTACTACTAGCCACAAGCTACTACTGGCCTTAGTCAGGTTGGAGGGAATTATGAACAGTTCCAAAAAATAGGCAATTTTGGTACAAAACCTTCAGGCGTCCGTTAGAAAGCTGAAGATGAAGAGGAAGTTCACCTTTCAGCATGACAACGACCCAAAGCACACATCCAAATCCACAAAAGCATGGCTTCACCAGAAGAAGATTAACGTTTTGGAATGGCCCAGCCAGAGTCCAGACCTGAATCCAATTGAACGTCTGTGGGGTGATCTGAAGAGGGCTGTGCTAAGGAGATGTCCTCGCAATCTGACAGATTTGGAGCGCTTTTGCAAAGAAGAGTGGGCAAATATTGCCACGTCAAGATGTGCCATGCTAATAGACTCCTACCCAAAAAGACTGAGTGCTGTAATAAAATCAAAAGGTGCTTCAACAAAGTATTAGATTAAGGGTGTGCACACTTATGCAACCAGGTTGTGAGTTTTTTATTTTTTATTTTTCCCCCTCAAAGATTTCAGTTTGTTTTTAAATTGAATTGTTCACATTAAAGGTGGAAAATGTTCTGACATGATTTATCTTTGTCTCATTCTTTTACATCACAAGAACCTGGCATTTTAACAGGGGTGTGTAGACTTTTTATCCACTGTATATCCATAGTTGCAAGCAATACGACATCTGTTTTTTCCTTTCCTATAGTGCCCCCATGTGGCCAACTTGAAACATCATTCACACAAAGTAAAAAAACCCTGATCATGTGCACCAAATGTAATCTCAGTGAGTGACAAAGAACAACAGATATTGTGTTATGGCTATTATGCCATCACTGTTTGGCCAAACTGAATGTCCTTGCATGTTACATTGTAGTATTTTTAGGACATTTACCTCAAATGGAATTATAATACAATATTCTGCATCAGATGAATATGGATACTTCAAATGTCTGACACTATCAGGAGTATAACACCTTAAGCAAAAAACAATGTAACTAGGTAGTTGCTTGAAATTTTCAGAATGTAATAAATGTAGCTTAATTGTATGGTAGATATAACAGAATGGATGTTTATCAGTCTTCCCCAGCACAAAGCATATTAATTAATTCACCTTTTGCATGTACGATAATGATAGGGTCAGAAGAGATTATCATTATAATTTTCAAAGGTATGTTTACTTACGTATGTGTAATAACATCAATGATTGAGCAAAGTATTTCTTTAATAATTGTTTAATTGCGATGATCAAAAGACTATTACATATGGCAGCAATAAAACCAATACCTTTCCAGATTTTCATTTATTTGGAAAATGCCCTTCCTATTCTTACTGTAAAAACATGTTGACTTTGGTAGGGCATGGGCATATAGCCTATGTACCCTTGTGTTATTGTTAAATTAGAACTCAGATTTCATTTTAATTTAACTGCCATGTCTACAATTTAAAGGTACAATTGATAAGTTTAGCCCTCAGTTAGAAGTGGAGCTGTAGAAACCAATGAAAACAGAGAAATTACTTAACTACAGAGAATGGATTATCTACTGAGGCTTAAAAACATAACACCCTCTCTACCAAAGGAACATTTTTAATAGCTAAATCATTGGTTATAATGTTCATGTCACCAGAATGATTTAAGATGACATGAATGATTTAAACTAATGCTAGTTTAGACTGAGACTCTTCTAGCATTTATTTTTGATGAAATAATCCTGGCAACGTTGCATTCCACTAAACATTTACTTATATTAGCAAGTCATTGTACAAATGAAAACAGAGAATTAGCTTAGCTACATGAGCATAGATTAGCTACTAAGGCTTGAAAGCATGACACCATCTCTACATGGTCAAATTATTATTAGCTAAACAGTATGTTATATTGTTCATGTCACCAGAATGATTTTTGAAAGACTAGCGTTAGATTAAACTGAGGTTAGTTAAATATATTTACATTAGCTAACATTACTAGCTAGCTAACGTCGATAGCATTTATTGCTAACATTAGCAATTTTTGTGACTCTGCTAGGCAGTTTTTTTAAATGAAATAATCATGGCAACGTTGCATTCCACTAAATATTTGCTTATAGTAGCAAGTCATTGTACAAATGAAAACAGAGCATAAATTAGCTAATGAGGCTGGAATTCATAACACCATATCTAAAATGCTAATTATTAATAGCTAAACTGTCTGTTATAATGTTCATGTCATCAGAATAATTTTAGATGGAGTAACTACCCAGACACCTAAAAAAAGCCACTAGCTGCTAACTAATGAGGCAATATGAATTCCATGTACAGTATAGTGTGTGGCATGTGTGTGGTTAAAGAGGGACAACAATATCTTGTTTTGCTGGATGTAGCACAGTGCTCCATGATTTCACATTATATTTATAATTTTACAAACTCCTGAGTATTTCGTACAATACATTCACAGCGGTACTGAAGAGTTTTTCCACAAAAAGTATCCTGTGTACATTACAGTGGGGGGGATGGAAAACAGGCCTTCACACTGCATTGTCCCAGGCTAAGACTGGCCCCGGGTTAGCATAGCCTGTGTTCACACAAGAGTTTGTTAACCCTGGGCTAAGGCTTAACCCTAGGCTAAGGATTCACACTTGTGTTCCTAAGCCCTGGGCTAACGGACAAATACGACACAACACCATTTTACATTCTATGATAAGCTGCAAATGTTTCGTTCTCTCTGGCATGTGAATAATGTTACAGTAGCCTATATCACCGACACATGATCAAAGTTATACCCCGATTCAATTAACGACTTCATGACATCGACTGATCAAGATGCCCACCCTGTCGGTATTTGCTTGAACAACTTTGTCAAAACTATGCAAAGAAAGAAAAAAACGTTAGTCAACCTTAATTCTTTCGACATATTTGCTGGATTTACATCCAAAGCAAGCTGCAATAACTACTTTCAATAACTACTGAAACGACAAAACTATGCAGAGTGAAAGGACTAAAATAGACGGAGCTGTTGGTAAAGGTGCGCGTCACCAGCGTGTGAAAGGGCACGTTTTGTGATTGGACAATAAACGTTCTACGTTTTTTTTGTCACCATTAACACTGGTTGCAAAATAGCACTGGTTATTTCGTCACCGTTTTTCTGGGGCTAGCCCTGAAAAGATGGTGCTAAACCTGCTCCAGAGAATGGCCAGCTAGCCCTAGGCTAAGTGTGGTGCTTTCCCACTTCAAAATATGCAAGTGTGAACACTTGCTTAGCCCTGAGTTTAGGAGAACCTTAGCCCAGGGCTTAGGATGCTCTTAGCCCTAAGCAAAGGTGCAGTGTGAACACATCAAGTGTGGTTGGATGTATTACATAATTTCCAAAGCAAATGAGCGCAAGCAAATAAAAAACAATAACAACAAAATAGGATTTTTTTTATATTAGATAATGTTCTCTACATTAACTTACATAAGCTCTAACCATTTATCAGTGGGCCCCACCTTATATTGTTTAACCTATGTAAAGTATTATTGAAATTGTAATTTTGTTTCATTTATCATTTCCCCCACATAGTTTTCCCTTTGAAAATGTAGCCTACACAACAAATTATAGACACATCACAGACCTTTATATTGACCTTTATATTGGACAACTTTTGTACATGGCAGCTACATTTATCTACTGCCTTGCTGGTTAAAACGAACTACAGTCCTAACCTGTTTACCTGTCAAGGTTACAGTCCTAACCTGCTTACCGGTCAAGTAGATACAGGTCAGTAACCAAAACAAATGTGTTGGATGGGCATTTGATTTCCAAAGTGGGGCACTTTATTCTACTTACCAATAACGATTAGTAACTTCAGCACGATGGACGCAAAGCTAATACTTCTAGCATGTATGGCTGCCTAATCCTATGGGCTATTAGGCTATTGTCATTCGACGTAACCATCCCATATTCAGTGACAGTGGAATAAAGCGATTTAACAAGAGGCTTACAACACTAGTAGTTACGGAAACATGAATACATAGCGAATGAAACCATCAAGGATGTACAGTACCATTACGCAGTATGACAGGTCACAGCAACACAAATAGACATCGCTAAGCCCAAATCAATGACATTACAGGTACTAAAGAAATAAGAACGTACTCACAATAACAATGTTCCTTCGACGCTGTAAGCCAGGTGTACTTTTCGTAGTTGATCGATTGAAAGTGCCAAACAAATCCCTGACTGAGACAGGGCTGCAAGGTGGGGGGTTGGTTCCTCGCAATTTCCATGTTTTCTCGAAAAAGGCTTGGCCAGTAAATCAGCTAACAAATCCATTTCTTCTCCTCCATAGTGCATTAAAAAAACAACAGGGCTCAGTACAAATCTAAACAAAAAATATAACGCAAAGCACTACATCAAAAAATCTAAACCTCACTAAAGAAAGTTAAAATAAATCTTAGATGTTCCGACATTACATCCTAACTAGTTTTACCTCAGTTTGGTAGCTGGCTCTCCGATCACACCACCTGAAAAATGCGCACGTAGGCAAGCTAGAAGACTGCTACGTGCCAAAGAACAGGCACATTATGGCAAACTTGAAATCTGATTGGTTGAAGAATGTGACAATTAACAACCTCCTCCCCATTTGCTTCAACAGAAGATGGGATTAAGTCGAAATTCTATAGGTTTCAGGATAGATTTTCACCCGGAGACAGCACATGTGGAAAATCTGATTGGATAAAAGCTCTGATATCTGAGCTGCACTGGAAACAGCACAACCGAGGGAGAGAAAAGCAATGAAACTACGTCAGTAGACTGATGGGAACGAACTTTGTAAAATACATCTAGCGTTAATGAAAACATATATTAAATTATAAAAATATAATTTTCTGATTCTGATATCACTAGGCCAGCAAGGAAGTCCTCTGGTCAGTAGCAGTTTCGAAAAATATCTTCTTGTATACCAAATAATAACTTTATCAAGTCGTCAATGTTTTGTAATTATTAGCGACATAAAATAACTAGCGTGTCATTAATTATAATTTCTGAAATTTCCGACGTAGTTAAAAAACACAACCCCATTCCCAATTATTTTGTTCAACTGCATTAAATTTCGTTTTTTTTGATGTTGCAAATGACAAATAGAGTGTTTTACCTACCTTACTTGCCTTCCGGTAAAGAAAAAAGACTGATCGACTTAAAATTACATAATGTCTGGTCTTTCGCACATGTGGTATTTCATGATTTGCAACTTGTCTGCTAAAGATTGTTTATCAAACAAAGTCAGATACAGGTGACTCAGAGACATGAAGGTAATCAAGATTTGAACTTCCGGTCAGATTGGTGAATCGCAGACATCTTTGATCGCAGACATTTGGTCCCAGAATTCAGTGGAATGAAAACAAAAATGGCTGTGCACGTGAACAGTAATTAGCCAAACAAGCTCAACATAACCTTCATAAAGGTGTTTTTCACTGATCGTATTTGTCCATTACTAAATATGCAAGAATCGGAATTCATTATTTTTCACCATCTTTAGTGAAATAGTGAATAATTACGTAAATAAAGGCATTATTAACACACAAACCATTGTCTGCTGGTTAGGATATGTTTTATTGATAAGACAAGTGGAGTGATCCTCAGGAAAAATACACATCTTAGAAGGTTGCTCAATAAATATTCAGTATACTCTTTAACAGTACTACTGCCCTAAATAGTTTCAAAATATAATTTTAACCAGTTGAAATCAGAATACTGCTCCATATCTAATAAGCAACATGGTGTTTATGGGCTGCTGTGGTGGCAATTTGTGTTGTCATAATATACAATTCTGGAATTGTCAGTGCATACTGAAATAATATGCATTAAGAAATCACGCTGAGGGGCCTTCAGTGAT
>JACXGI010019889.1:0-11645 GCA_016801175.1 Esox masquinongy | reverse complement strand
TGTTTCAACTCATCCAAAAGGCTGTTGATGACTACTTCAGTGTTCTCAGCAGTCCTATAGGAGCGGTAGAGTAACTTTTCAACTCATCCCCTTTCTCAGAATATTCCTTTGCTCTCACAGTTACCTATTGTACCAAACTGATGCACTATCACGCTCATTTTACAAAATGACTTTGGATTGAAAGGATTGTCTTCACAAACAAAACATTCTCCTTTTTCTTCCCTTTCTTCCAGATGTTCAACATGTTCCCTCGAATTGTTTGGTGCTTTCCAGGCAAACATCATCGAATGTTTGCCATCATAAACCAGGCCAAAGATTACATGCGAGCGCAGGCAGCACTTTGTCTTAAGGACCTGGACACCTCTGACCCTCAGGACTTACTTGAAGCGTTCCTAATTAAAATGCTTGAGGTAGAAAACATGGGATATTAATCACGTAGGAGGTTAAACCTCATACATATTATGCAGATATGGACTGTGTTGTGAACTGTAATGCCATTCATGGACATGTGTACATGTGTACATTTTTTTATCAAGAGTGAATAGACAAGAAAGAGTGGTGCTGTGTTTGTGTTTAGCCACCGGGTGTCACTTTGTACATGCAAAATGGTGAATTAAAGAAGTATATTTTCTGTTATCTTCTCTTAGGAGAAAGATGATCCCAACACTGAGTTCAGCTATGACAACATGGTGATGACTGCATGGAACCTGTTTAGTGCTGGAACAGAAACAACATCATCCACCTTAAGACAATCCTTTCTGATGATGATGAAGTACCCTTCTATTCAAGGTACCCATCTATTCAAGTTTCCATTGGTCACATTCAAGTCTCCTGGACTATAAAACATAAAGTAGTTACTACTGATAACATCAACAACCATGGGTAAATGGTATCAGTGTAATATAATGTGTGATGTTAATCTTTCTCAGGGAAAGTTCAGAAGGAGATAGACGATGTGATTGGCTCAAGAGCTCCAACTGTTGATGTCAGAGTTAAAATGCCCTACACGGATGCAGTCCTCCATGAGGTCCAGAGATTCATGGACCTCGTCCCCACCTCTGTCCCCAACAAAGTAATCAGAGATGTCCTCTGTGCTGTCTGATCCTGAACTGTTTCAAAACCCCGATGAGTTTGACCCAGAGAGCTTCCTTGATGAAAACGGACGCTTTAAGAAAAATGATGGATTCCTCGCTTTTGGATTGGGTAAGGTCATGTTAATGCCTTTTTTCATGATGTGATTTAAAGGGTAACTCTCTTCCATGGCAGTGGGATATGAAGGTTCAGAGGTTTCTGCAGCCACAACTGTAGCTTCTGCATCCCCTGATGATGTTCTGACTGTCTCTTTTATGTTTGTATTGTTCGCTATTTTCAGCTGATTTGCTTCCTTTGCAAGTTAGCTGCCAGAACAAGGGCACTGCACTCACAAAACAAGCGTAGTGTGCTTGTAGTGTGCAAATGAGATATTTGTTCAGAAACTCCCCTACCCTCTCAGCAGTCAGCAGATCTGATTCAAACATCTTACCGTGGCTATGCTCACTACACCACTTCCAGACTTTGCCCAACCCATATTTCAATATGGCAGTGTCCCTGCTACTGGTTTACCCCCAGGTTCTGTTGCTAAAATTCCTTGGTCTGACTGACCCTACTAGGATGAGGATATAGTCACTGCCATCAAACAGTGGTTAATGATTTCTCATCATTTTAAACCCCCAGTGGACAGATGTCCAACAACCAACTGGTCAAAATCTTTTATCAGTTTTAACATTTAGTATCATCTCCAACTCAAGCAGACTCCTAAACCACAATCGCTGAGGAAATTGGAGAGGATGAGAGCATTGGTATCACGATCGCCCCCAGTAGCTTACCCAATTAGCAGGTTCACCACCGGTCCTGTGGTTTTCTTCCACCCTGTTGTCCCCCATTTGGACGGTTCCCCACAGCCCACGAACCCTGCACACAGTTAGGTGTAACATTTGTCACAGGTGTTTTGTGTTTTGGAAATTAAGATTGTTATTTTTGTCCTTGCTTTTCTTTGGTTCATTGAGCGGTATTGTTTAGCATTTAGCTGTGCGCTTCTGGTCAACGTAAGCGCTACAGTCTACTTACTCTTCTTTAGTTCTTAGTCTTCTAGGCAAAGGGTGTATTAGGTGGGAAGTTTCTTATTACCTAATAGTGTATTAGGTGAGTTCTGTTCTCTATCCTTTTTTGTTTGTAGCATTCAGTGTTGTGCTTTAGCCTCATCCTGTTTTTCCATTTATTTTGACTAGGTTTTTGATCTGGGCCCCAGCCCTCTGTAGCCTTTTGTTCAGCCTGTGTGATCAATACACCACCTACACCTGAGCCTGTGTCTCGAGTCTGTTCCTTTGCACCCTCTGTGACAACTAGAAGTTTTAGAAGTGATAATTCATTTAGCCTGTTTGGCAGTCATATCTGTGTTTGATTCAATTGGGGAGCTGATTTTTAGTTTTTTTGGGTTCTTCTGTTTTGATTACTTTCTGGGTACCTGTTTTGGTTACTTGTGTTCTTTTGGGTGATTTTTGGGAATCGTTTATTTTGGGTACTGAAATTGTTTGAAGTGTGGACTGTATCTTCGATTGGGGTGACTAGTTCAACATCCACTAAGGCACATCCTTGAATGCGTATGCCGACACCAGTTGGGTGATGTATGGAAATAAGGCCAATTTGTGATTATCAGTTTCCATTAATTTATTCTTTCTCGCTCAAAAGTACAACCAGGAAAGCCAGATGAAAAATCAAAAGAAGCTTTGGTTTGAGACAGTGATTAAATACTTATATTGAGTGAAAAAATCTGTGTGATTTTTGAAGTGGAAACGAATAGAATAGAGGTGTGGCCTGAATCAAGGAAGGCAAGCCATCTACATGTTGAAATCAGGTACTTTTGTGTTCGTTTGGGTTACTGTTTAGAAACTGTTTAGTTTGTGTTCACATCCCTAATGATTACTGACATCAACCTTTTTCTTCAGGGAAGAGGGTGTGTCTGGGAGAGGCTCTGGCCAGAATGGACCTGTTTCTCTTCACCTCCCTGCTGCAGCGCTTCACCTTCAGTGGGACCCAACCCCCAGAGGAGATCAACGTCGACCCAGAGTGTGCCAGTTTTGGTCGCATGCCACGTTCCTATGATTGCTACATCAAAGTCAGGACCGTGAAGTGACCACCTTCCTGTCTGGAGCAGTAACTGGCTGAATGTCAGCTGCATTTTCCTTTTCCATCTTTTCACTGTAGACTACTGTTGAGGTTGTTTAGGAAGTTGAAGGCATCTTATCATAATCTTTAAGTACAATCTCTAAGGTATGATTTTATACTTCATGACTAATTTGCATCCAAAATGTCTTTAAAAGCTTTTTCTTCATTGGCTAATTTTATGAGTTGTCTTCAGAGATGTTGGTTATAATTTGTCTGCGTTGTACAGTACATCAAGGTCCCCCTATTTAGTGATAAATAGGGGGACCGTGGCTTCATTATCGTTATTTTAGCAGCAGGTTATTATGCTGGCAGCACTCAGATTTTCTTTTTCAAAATAAAAGCCATAGTTGAAATGTACAAGGCAATATAGTTAACAGTCTAGTCTGTAAAAAAAAAAGAACAGACAAACACAATATTGGGACGGACATTAAACGTAAAATATACCGACTAGATTAATTATATTGCCTTATATATTTTAATGATGTCTTATATTTTGAAAAAGAGAATGAGTTAGCACTGCTAGCATAATATCCTGCTGCTAGAAGAACGATAATGACGCCTCGAATGGCCATCACTACCCTTATTTGTAACACTGTCAGATTGGGAAATATGTGTTGACAGGAAGTGTTTCTGGTGGGGAAGTCTAAGCATCTGAAATAGATCTTATTTTGCCTGGGATTGTACATATTAATGAAAATGTGCTTTGATTGCTTGTGTAACATGTTCGCATAGCCATTTAACCGATGGTAGTCAAACACATGTACAGTGGATAAAAAAGTCTACACAAAAGTCTACAAAAGAATGAGACAAAGAAATCATGTCAGAACTTTTTCCACTTTTAATGTGAACAATTCAATTGAAAACCAAACTGAAATCTTCGAGGGGGAAAAATTTAAAATAAAAACCTTACAATAACCTGGTTGCATAAGTGTGCACACCCTCTTATAACTGGGGATGTGGCTGTGTTCAAAATTAACCAATCACATTTAAACTCATGTTAAATAGAAGTCATTACACACCTGCCATCATTTAAAGTGACTGATTAATCAGAAATAAAGTTCAGCTGTTCTAGTAGGATTTTCCTGACATTTTCTTAGTTGCATCTCAGAGCAAAAGCCATGGTCCGCAGAGAGCTTCCAAAGCATCAGAGGGATCTCATTGTTGAAAGATATCAGTCAGGAGAAGGGTACAAAATAATTTCTAAAGCATTAGATATACCATGGAACACAGTGAAAACAGTCATCAAGTGGAGAAAATATGGTACAACAGAGACATTACCAAGAACTGGACGTCCCTCCAAAATTGATGAAAAGACGAGAAGAAAACTGGTCAGGGAGGCTTCCAAGAGGCCTACAGCAACATTAAAGGAACTGCAGGAATTTCTGGCAAGTACTGGCTGTGTGCTACATGTGACAACAATCTCCCGCATTCTTCGTTTGAATGGGCTATGGGGTAGGGTGGCAAGACGGAAGCCTTTTCTTACAAAAAAAACATCCAAGCCCAGCTGAAGTTTGCAAAAACAAACATCAAGTCCCCCAAAAGCACGTGGGAAAATGTGTTATGGTCTGATGAAACCAAGGTTGAACTTTTTGGCCATCATTCCAAAAGGTATGTTTGGCGCAAAAACAAAACTGCACATCACCCAAAGAACAACATACCCACAGTGAAGCATGGTGGTGGCAGCATCATGCTTTGGGGCTGTTTTTCTTCAGCTGGAACCGGGGCCTTAGTCAGGGTGGAGGGAATTATGAACAGTTCCAAATACCAGGCAATGTTGGCACAAAACCTTCAGGCGTCCGTTAGAAAGCTGAAGATGAAGAGGAAGTTCACCTTTCAGCACGACAACGACCCAAAGCACACATCCAAATCCACAAAAGCATGTCTTCACCAGAAGAAGATTAACATTTTGGAATGGCCCAGCCAGAGCCCAGACTTGAATCCAATTGAACATCTGTGGGGTGATCTGAAGAGCGCTGTGTACAGGATATGTCCTCGCAATCTGACAGATTTGGAGCCCTTTTGCAAAGAGTGGGCAAATATTGCCACATCAAGATTTGCCATGCTAATAGACTCCTACCCAAAAAGACTGAATGCTGTAATAAAATCAAAAGGTTCTTCAACAAAGTATTAGTTTAAGGGTGTGCACACTTATGCAACCAGGTTATTGTGAGTTATTTATTTTTTATTTTTCCCCCTCAAAGATTTCAGTTTCTTTCAAATGAATTGTTCACATTGTAGGTCACATTAAAGGTGGAAAATTTTCTGACATGATTTATCTGTCTCATTCTTTTACATCACAAGAACCTAGCATTTTAACAGAGGTGTGTAGACTTTTTATATACTTTTTTTTAATACTTTTTACTATATATTAACAAAACTATGTGGGACAACCACACAACTCATTAAAGAAAATTTTAACAGTGAATCTATCAGTGAAGTCAATGCTAGAAATAAAGTGCAAGAGTTAGTACTGCCTTTGATTTCAACTTTATTTTGACGCACTGTATGACTTTATTCCTTCAATCTTTATTATGAACACATCTGATTTTTATTTGTGTAATCATGCATACATTTTTCATAGTGTATATATCTTTATGTCAGAAGGTGTAAACCCCCTCTCACCAGACAAGAACATCCCCTTGATTCTGTCCTTATGTAACAGGATACAGCAAATAAACATTTAACTCTCTATCCCTCAGCACTTGAATGCTGCAAGGATGTCTGCTCTCACCCTTTCTCTACTCGCTCTACACCAACTGCTGAACCTCCAGTAATGGATCTCTCAAACTGTTGAAGTAGGCAGATGACATCACTCTAGTCCATGTACAGAGACGTTGACTGCCTAGTGGCTTGGTGCCATCAGAATAACCTGAGACTTGAAACAACATCTAACATTCATCTTCAGGTGGTTGTCTTCAGGAAATGCCCCCCTACCTCCACATATTGAGATTGTGAGTTCAGCTGTTTGTTCAGTTGAGTGCTTCAAATTCCTAAACTTTGCTTATCTTCCTCCATCTAGTTAGTGCATTTCCTGGAATTGTAAATCTGTCCATATGTACTTTAACTGTAAATACCTGTAAGCTAATGTTTAGGATATTCTCTTACTTCTTTCATCTTTAGATCTAATTACTTTAACTCTCTCTGGATAAGTGCATCAGCTAAAATACTTAAATGTTATTTTGTATGCTTAACCCCCATTGCATTTAAATGTGTGTAAGCTTTAAGTACACTTTACGTATTTTCCGCGATGTTCTCTACAAATAGCTGCACCAATGAAAATTATTCTTATGTGGAAATGAGCGTGTGATTGAGGGCGATTCTGAATCATATGGCCTTTAAAGTCAAAAGTATTGGCATACTGTACTGTAGTTAGTGTAGAAAGAAACAGACAACTGCAAAATGGGGATGGTGGCATCCTCTGGCTTGTTAAAAGTTCACCATGTCTTCAACAGCGGGGAGGACATACAATGTTTGCCAATTGTGCATTTGATAAATCTCACCTGACTTGAATTTCTGTGTCCTGTGCGTGGACTGCTCGTTGATTGCAAGCGAACCTACTTACCTACAAACATGCTTACCCACAAACCTATACTTTTTATTTCCGGGTAGTGTTGTAGCTACAGAACATAGACATTACATAGGCATAGACATTTTTATGTTTGCTAGACTAATAAAAAATAGAAAAATCAATTAATCATTGAGTTAGCATTTAATTAAACTGTGTTGGAGAGACTGGGGGGACTAGTATCAACACAATCATTTCATTTTAAACCACCTTGAAAGCTGTTTATTCAATATGCTATTGCTTAGTTAGTGTATATACAATATATTGCACATTAGAAGATGGAGGAAGGGGGATTCATGTACCAATCAAGATCTAGAGATGAGGAGGTGGTCATGATGTAATGGTGAGACTGGACATTTAACCCAGACACCAGGGCTAACACTCTGTTCTTGTAATAAGTTCCATTCCTGATCAGAGTGAGTCTAGACACCTGTTTGATCATTAAAAGAGTTCACCCTAGGCAGGGCAATAACCCGATCACTGTCCTGCTTGTTTTGCACAAATGTTTGGCAACTGTGTGACTCTCAGGGTCACGGTGACATGCGCATGCAAACAGTGAAGTAAAATAATATTTAAGTTCATCTGTTAGCTTTAAGTCCAAAATTCTGAACTGGAACAAACCCATAAAAGTCTTTCTGTTGTAGATTCCCAGGACTTAGTTGGCTGTCACTGTCTTATATTTAACTGAAGATGGATTTACTTTATATTCTGCAGACAAACTTTGTGTCTATTATATTAGGATTAGTCACTGTTATTTTACTTTGGAAGAATCGAAGGGGACAAAGCCACTCATGTTTGCCACCGGGTCCAGCTCCGATTCCTCTGTTCGGTAACTTGATGCAAATGGATGTGAAAGCTCCATACAAGTTGTACATGAAGGTCTGTGAATTTACTTTCCATAGCAATAAGTGTGCAAGTTTTATTAGCAAAATATTTCAGAATTAGAGTGTAAAATGTAAATAGGATAGATTTATAATTATTTCTTCTGCAAAAGGAACTGGCTAAAATGCTAACATGTTCATTCTAAATGTTGGACGCATTGTTATTATGTGTATATTATTACTGACCTGAAACATGATCACCATTGTGCAGGTCTGATCAGTGAAATGTTTGAGTTTAGACCTGCAAAGGAGGCTCCACCACTAACTTAAAATCATGGGACCATACTTTTTCTGACCTATGCTATTTATGTTTGAAGTACACATATGTGTGTTCTTTGTTAAAACGTAAGAGTGAAACATGACAATGAAATGACTGTGTTGTTTCATATAGTGGTTCTTATTGTGCCATTAACATTAGAATGTTGGAATCCTACAGTATCCATACACAGTACATACATAGTAATTCCATGTAATACTTTTCCATGTAATACTTTTTTTGAAAGTGTAGGGATAGAGGCACCAAATTGCGCACACAAACATAAAACATGCTTTTTAAGAGATTTGTAGACAAGACCATGAAGTAATATACAAATTATCCCTGCTGCAGCATTATCCATTATAACTGCCAAACAACTCAATGGGGTATTCGAAAATAAGGCATGACCATACTTGCATTAAAAATAAAAATATTATGTCATAAAATATCATAATGCTTACAGGACACAACCAGATTAGAATAAAAATTGTTCATCAAAATGCAGCAGAAATCGAAAGATGCAATAAATCAATGTAATTCAACTATATGTCAATCAAACATTTCTCTGTTGTTTCCTAAATTGTTTAGCAATGAAGATAGAAAAATTAAAATACATATAGGTTTAGGAAAACTATAACTATGAACAGTAAAAAGGTATTTCATCAAACATTTTTATGGGCACCAATCATCAAACTTAAGGTTCCTTTGCAAATCATTCCACCAGTGTCTAGTGTGTATTAGCCAAAAGCATTATTTACTAGCTTTGAGCAAGCCTTAGTTATCACTAGGACTAACCAGTCAGGAGAGTGCAGTTTCATAAGTATGTTTTTTAAAGTTTATTTTTGATGAAAGACACTATGGCAGTTTTTGCAATGCTGCCTTATATAAAAACATTAACCAATATCTTCCGAGTGTTCTTCAGCCTTGAGTCTTCTTCTACACTGCTTGCACAATTATTAGGCAAATCGTATTCCTCAAGATTTATTTTATTCTTTAACAAACACAATGCTCTCAGTCAATTCAAAATATCATTGAACCTCAAACCTGAATGTTTAACAAAGGAAAAATGTGTTTTGGTATTTCTCAGGGGAATACATAAGTGTGCACAATTATAAAGCAACAATTAGTGTGCACAATTATTAGGCAACTAAATTACAAAAATAATTTCTCCAACTTACTTGTTTATTTTCAATTTTTAGAGTAAGTGCAACAAATAAGTAACGCAAAATGAAAATTAAATAACATTTCTGGCCTTTCAAAAATATTCAGTGACCGATATAGCCACCCTTCATTTCAATAACTGCCATGAGCCTTCCATCCATGCAGTCTGTCAGTTTCTTGATCTGTTCACGATCAACTTTCACTGAAACAGCAACCACAGCCTCCCAAATGCTGTTCAAAGAGATGTATTGTCTTCCCTGACAATACATCTGCAGTGGAGTACTTGGATGTAAATCTCACGTTTGAGAAGGGTCCACAAGTTCTCAATAGGATTTAAGTCAGGAAAGGAAGGGCCAGGTCATTATTCAAGCATCGTTGAGGCCCTTGCTTGCAAGCCAAGCAGTGGAGTACTTGGATGCATGTGACGGAGCATTGTCCTGCATAAGGAACATGGCCTTCTTGAATGCTGAGGACCTCTTCCTGTACCATTGCTTGAAGAAAGTATCTTCCAGAAACTGGTAGTAGGTATGGGAGTTGAGTTTCAGTCCATCTTCAACCCGAATAGATCCAACTACCTCATCCTTAATGATAGCAGCCCATGCCAGTACCCCTCCTCCACCTTGCTGGCACCTGACTCAAAGTGATGCCGTGTCCATTAGTGATGGGCACAGGCCCATGTATCTGGTCCATCAAGAGTCACTTTCATTTCATCTGTCCATAAAACCTCTGAAAAATCTGTCTTCAGGTATTTCTTTGCCCAATCTATACGCTTCAACTTGTGAATCTTATTCAGTGGTTGTCTTCATTCAGCCTTCTTGACCTTGGCCATGTCTTTGAGCACTTGACACTTTGTAGGTTTCAGTTCTGGAATATGGTGGAACTGGAGGATAATGGGTTCCTGGTAGCTTCACGTTTAACTCTTCTCAAGTCTTTTGCAGTTAATTTGCGTCTTTTCTTCTCCATGCATTTTTTGCACCCCAGTTGACTATTCGCAACAAAACGTTTGAGTGTCCGGTGGTCACACCTCAATAGGTTAGCTATTTCAAGAGTGTTGCATCCATCTGAAAGGCATTTTACAATTTATGACTTTTCAGTGTCAGTTAAACCTCTTTTTTGGCCCATTTTACCTGAGGTCATGAAGCTGCCTAATAATTAAGCACACCTTGATATAAGGTGTTATTCACTGTTGCCACACCCTCCCTCATTACACAAATACATATCACCTGAAAATGATTCAATCCAATGAGCATTCACGTTTATATGGTTTGGAGTTGGAAAATGTGCATAGAAATAATAATATGATCAGAATACTCACTTGCCTAATAATTGTGCATGCAGTGTAGATAGCCTTGAGTCTTCTTCAGGCTTGAGTCTTCTACTTGTATATGGGCAGTTTCTCAAATTCTTCTCTGCAGATCCTCTCAATCTCTGTCAGGCTGAATAGGAAACATCACTGCACAGCCATTTTCAGGTCTCTCCAGAGATATGGCTGGGCCACTCAAGGACATACACAGACTTGTTCCAAAGTCCCTCCTGTGTTGTCTTGGCTGTATGCTTAGGGTTGTTGTCCTGTTGGAAGGTGAACCTTTACCCCAGTCTGGGGTCCCGAATTCTTTGGAAAAGGTTTTTATCCAGGATCTGTCTGTGCTCCATTCATCTTTCCCTCAATCCTGACCAGTCTCCCTGTCCCTGTAACTGAAAAACATCCCCAAAGCATTAGGCTACCACCTAAAAACCTTTATGTTTTCTTCTGTCTTTTGTTATTTATTTTAGCCATCTTAAATGTGATGTTTTTATTTGTATGATTTGTCTTCTATGCTAAATTAATATCTAGTGTGCCTGATGTTTGTTGTTTCTTATGTAAAGTACTTTGAATTGCCCTGTATGTGAAATGTACTATACAAATAAACTTGCCTTGCCTTGTCTCTTGTCTTCACCTTACTATCCAAATAAATAACAAGACCAACTAGACCCAAGACTGTCAGAAAGGGTTCATTTAAATCTGGGATCTGAGGCATCATGAGCCTGTCTTTTGCTATTCTCTCCTCAGCTCAGTAAGAAGTATGGCTCAGTCTTTACCGTATGGCTGGGCTCCACACCTGTAGTAGTGGTCTCTGGATATCAGGCTATCAAGGAAGCTTTTGTCAACCAGGGAGAAGAGTTCAGCGGCAGAGCCAACTACCCTGTCATCATGACGGTCTCTCAGGGATACGGTGGGTAAAATCAAAGGGGAAGCAATAACATATTTACATATACATTTTCATGCAATTCTGTGATATTTTCCATGGGGTGGGAATTCATTTGAAGAAACTTTATTGCAATTATGTACATTTCACTATTGGATGATGAGAAGGTGGCTGTTTTAAACCACATTTCCTTCAATTCCACATATTTTGCCAAAGGGTGGAGGGATGTTTGTCCTTTTTGTGGGTTTAATTTTTTATTGTTATTTAATGAGATCCTGTTAGGTTATATTATGCTGTTCCAACACTATTTCTGTGTGCTTCTGTCCTCTTCATTGTAGGAGTGTTGGTGAGTAGTGGGAAGAGATGGAAAGATCTTCGCAGGATCTCCTTGA
>JACXGI010019888.1:0-11504 GCA_016801175.1 Esox masquinongy | reverse complement strand
CAATTTGACTCCCTTTTCCTCCCAGTCCCATTATAGGACATTGTGCTGCTACAACAGTGATTGTTCTCCCATTTGTGTACATTATGAAAGGATACATTGTGATATGATGGTAATCAGATCTCAGTGTTAAAAGACAAAATCAGGTCAACATTAGGACTAATGTCACCAGCTGACGTCAGGTATAAACATTCTGTCTACAGTCAGTCCAGTAGTCCAGCATTCAGTCCACACAGCAAACTACAATGACACTGCTCCACCTGCAGGAGGCAGTACAGTATCAATGATGACTGGGAGGAAACTGACTAGTATTCATTTTATCATAGATCTCAATGTTATCAAACCATATTAATATAAACAAACAAAAATCATCATCAGACAGTGATATAAAGTCAGCCATACATCACTGAAATTACGTTCCTAAAGTATACAACTAATGTGTTCCATGGGCATTATGTTCAATATCTAGGTATCCCAAGTGACATTATGTTGGTCCAGAACGTACCACTAATACGTATTGTGTTAGGGTACATTCTATCAAAAATCTCTTGTTAAAAATTACATTTAATGTTAAGGATAGTTATCACAGTATGGAGGTTAGGGTTAGGATTAAGCTTAGGGTTAAGGACAGTTATCTCAGTATGGAGGTTAGGGTTTGGATTAAGCTTAGGTTAAAGGATAGTAATCACAGGATGGAGGTTAGGGTCAGGATTTATCTTAGGGTTAAGGATCGTTATCACAGTATGGAGGTTAGGGTCAGGATTAATTTTAGGGTTAAGGATAGTTATCACAGTATGGAGGTTAGGGTCAGGATTAATTTTAGGGTTAAGGATAGTTATCACAGTATGGATGTTAGGGTCAGGATTAATTTTATGGTTAAGGATAGTTATCACATTATGGAGGTTAGGGTCAGGATTAATTTTAGGGTTAAGGATAGTTATCACAGTATGGAGGTTAGGGTCAGGATTAATTTTAGGGTTAAGGATAGTTATCACAGTATGGAGGTTATGCTCAGGATTAATTTTAGGGTTAAGGATAGTTATCACAGTATAGAGGTTAGGGTCAGGATTAATTTTAGGGTTAAGGTATGGAGGTTAGGGTTAGGATTAAGGTTTGGTTGCATTTCCATTCATCAACCCCGACCACAATGCCCCAACAAACAGACAAACGTTACCAACTGCCCCTAGCGCCGTAGTTACAGCAGTTACCGCCTTGTCATCTGATGATATTGAATGTAATCACATTTCACAGATTAGTAGTATATTAACATCATTCTTAAGATATCCATTTTACAGAATTCATTATGTTATCATCTTAAAAAAAATGGTAGAATTCATATCCCTTGTATCAATCTAATCTGATGGATCCTTACGATCTACATTTAGTGAATAATGGTTGATGAAGAGAAGACCAGAATCTTATTTGCATAGTAATGATGCTCTGTATAGACAGCACAGTTGAAGCTGTTCTCCCAGGACAGACAGCCTTTCTAAAATGTGGAACCAGCAGTGATGTGAAGGATGCAGGGACCTCTGAACCCGAACTACACTGGTACCAACAGAAACCTGGAGCTCCTAAACTTCTAATTTACTGGGCTAACACACTTGAATCTGGGATTCCAAATATATTTAGTGGCAGTGGAGATTACTGTGACTATCTCTTCCCCCTCAGCACCTGCAGTAGGTCCCAGCTGTAGCACTTCAGTCACTGTGCCGTCTGACTGATGGAGGTTTTTTTACGGCTCTGTATCACTGTGTTAACACTGGACCACTGTGTTCACTCTGACAGTAGTAATCTCCTGGATCTTCAGTCTGGACTCCACTGATGGTTCAGAGTGAAGTCACTATAATCTCCACTGCCACTGAATCTAGATGGAGTCCCAGAGTTAAGAGTACTTCCTTGATAAACAAGGAGTTTAGGAATCCAGATCCAGGTTTCTGTTGGTACTGTAGTTGGGATGACGGGAGAGTGGTTGGAAAGGGTTACCACTAGAAGGTTACCGGGGGACGGCTAGGGAAATGAGTGAAAGGGACCTTAGTGAACATAACCTTTAGATACACTCCAGTTTGCTCAGACTTTCACACCTCTCCAGGTGAGCTCAGGAGGGTGGGGTCAATGGCCCAGGACACTGATTAACATCATCAATGGTTTGTTGGAGACTTGGTGGGGCCAGACGCGCCTCTTTGTTGAATACCCTTACACTCTTCCTCAACAGACATTTCTCATTACACTACAGTACCAGGCCATACAGGCCAAAGATGAACCACTGTTTGGATACAGATCACTGCTGGTTCTACATTTCAGAGAGACTGTCTGTCCTGGGAGAACAGCTTCACTGGCAGGAGTCTGAGTCAAAGTAACCTGACCTCTGGATTCTGAAGCAGAGAGGAAAACAAAGATGTACATCATCAGGTTTTTATTTCACTTCAATTTACTTTTCATTATAGAGAAATTAAATCTTATTTTCCTCACCCTTGAAGCAGAGTGGAAGTGTCCAGATTAAGATGGCTATAACATGAAGTGTTTAACTCACAGGGTTATAAACACTCCCAGATCACTGAATCATGTGCTGTCTATACAGACATAATCACTATGCAAAAAAAGCTTCTGGAGAGAAACTAGTTTGTCATGTTTCAGTTCAAGTGATTGATGATGATGATCTATGACTCAGACCTTTAGTATAACCTCATTCCTGTTTAAGGAGGGTTAATATTGTTTGAACATGGGAACCCCTCCACACCTATTTGAAATTGATATTGTTATGAGGGGCGGAGCAGGTTAACCCAAATGCAGACTCAGACAGGGGTAAGGTAACTAAGGTGTTTATTGGAAGGCAGGGGGGTCGGGGCTGGGTAAGCAGGTCCGGAGGGGAATCCAGGGAAGCGGTAGAGTGGAGGTCCAGGGCAGGGAAGCAGGACTGTGGAGACGAGGGACTAGAGACAGAGCAGACGGATCTGTTGCAGAGAGCAAGACAGCGTCAGGCTAGGGAAACCAGGAACAGCAGGAAATCAAAATAATATTTAGTCACAAACGGCTTGAACCACAGACTGACTGAATAGAGGCTACGATCTGGCAGCATGGAAGTGGCAGGGCTGAGTATTTGTAGAGGTCTTGATTATTGAACAGGTTGCAGCTGGTGGGGATCTGCTCTTCCTCCATCCCACCTGTACACACCTGTCTCCACTCACATAATCACACACATAGAGAGGGAAAGAGCACTGGGGGAATGGTAGCAAGTTTAGGGAGACCCGGGATGAGAAATAGAGGGCATGGCAGGGGCAAATGTAACAGATATATAAAGTAGTGAGCATTACCAGTCCAACAGCTGAGAATGTTCAGCTTCTGAAATCCCTTCGACAGGTCTAGATCTGCTGGAGTGGACTGGTATTAATCTCCATGGTGAATTCAGAGAAGGAGACATCCACCACTAAATAATTATGCCACTAAATAATTAATTACCAATAAAATGTGTATTATCCTTCATATTAGTGTATGTACTGCACATGTCTTAAGTTTCAGTGCAGGATCAGGTTGTATTCATGGTCAGTAATCTGTTCATGAAGACAGTTCATTTAATGCTAGATGATTACATCAATACTTGGATATGGGAATTTGATTTAAGGGGCTGATGCTTCTGTAACCTTCACTCATATTGACTGATAGTGTGTGTGTTTCAATACTTGTTGCTGTGATGGCAATTCCATCAAATAGAGCCCTTTAGGAAGTAGGTACAGAGACAAAATTCTCTTGGCACAATTAGCAGTTTTTTAACTTGCAAGGAGAGAGGAATCATAGTTACAAGGTAAACCATGAGACATCTCTGAGGGAAGTTGGAATTACATTCAATACTTATACAGCGAAGGGGTGTGGTGAGATACAGTACAGCTGTCTTATTTTCCCTTCCTAACTGTTTACCCAAGTAGGCAAATTGCCTCTCCTTCCTCCACGGGGCTAAAGTGACATGGTAAGTAGTAGTAGTAAATGTAGGGTTTATTGTGTCAGAATGGTGATTTATGTCCCTAGTGGGCAGGGCTTCCAGATTGATGTGACAGGTGGGTTGGACATCCGGTTTGCTGGGCGGGACTTCCGGTATGACGTATGGACTTCCTGTATGACGTGTGTTAGAGCGGGATTTCCGGAATGACGTATGCGTGTCCGGTGACTTTGTGATTTATGATTGCATTGATGTGTCCATGTTTGATGTTTTACAACGACTGTTATGCACCCCGGACGAGTGTTATAACAGGTGGGTTATGTTTGATGTTTAACAAATGGGTCTTAGGGTTCCGGAATGCGAAATTCCCAGGCAATAAATAAGGGTTTTGTCAGCGGCAAGATGTTTGGTGTTCAACAAAAGGGTGCCAGGGTCCAGCATTACTATAACCCCCGGGTATTTTATGTTCCGACAATTGGTGCAACAGATGTCATACAACCGGTATAAACTTCCATGTATACAATGGGAATGTAGCACAGAGTTTTTCCACAAGCCTGAAATCATGTGTGGGGTATAAGGAAGAGTTCTTAAAGATATAAAGAAGTTTCGAGGACTCACGATTTGGAGAGTTTCAGCCCATTACCATTTTGACAAGAAATGGACCTTATGATCAGTCACAGCCCCACAGCAAACATCGCATAAGCAACGCTATCATTTTGAAGGGTCAAGTAATGCCTAGGCCGACCACACATAATGACTAGGTTGATTCAGTCATGGTTTGGGTTTAAAATATAGTTAAAAATAAAAACAATGATTTTGGTACGTGTGTGTATGAGCAATGGTGGTTTAGTAATAAAAATTGTTTTTTTTAAGTCAGCATTAACTTTTAAGTTGCATTATATGGCAACACGTTACAAATTTACCCGGAAGGTAGCGTATAAATTTGCATGAACAACGGTGACTCACTGACAGGTAAAGATATGTTATTTCAGGTAATCAAAACATTTGTTAAAGGCGTCTTATGAAATTGTACAACGGGGATCAACGCGAGATTGTTTTCTTCACATTGGTAGAAATGTTTAACAAGCAACGTTGGTTAAAACCTGTAGTATTTGCGAGTATGAGAATACCGGTCTGTGTTAGTGTGGGCAGAAGCTGTGACTTCCGGGTTAAGATGTGCTGCATTCTCGTAATGACCAACTCGTGAAAACCGATTTTTCATTGTTGTGTTATGGTCTTGTGGTTGTTAAATGTTGAAGAGATTAATGGCGATATGGTGACAATAGCCAGCGTTTATATGTAAGCGGATGAGTTTGTATTTAATAGATCAAATTAAATGAAGTGGTGTCACGGCTGAGCCGCGATAACTAACGAGAACGATGTTTCTACCGGACATGAAGTACTAAAAACATTTTTGCTTGTCAAACGTCAACAAATATCTGAATGAGCTAGTTAAGCGTTATACACAATTTTAATCATTGTGTCCGGTATAGTTCTAACGTGAAGAACGATGACATGTAACCAATGACAAAGTTAAGAGGCGTGACCTGCTGGAGGCACACCGGCTGCGATGTAAAGACATTATTAAACCCCGATGCATCCACAGAAGTCAGCTGTTGTTTCAAGCGCGGAGTGTGCCGTTTACTTTGTAAGTAGAAGTTATTTTATTTGAAGTAATTGATTTGAATTGTGTTGCAATCACAAACGCTAACAAACAACACATTGGAACTTTTTAAGAATGTGTAAATCAAATTTACGATTGAGCAATCCATCCGGTTTTATCTGTCTTTTATATGGTCTGTTTAAATCTCTGGTTTAGGTTGAGCGGAATAAAACCCAGCCGTGTTTGGTAAACACATTTTTGGGGCTTCAAATCTTGGTAAGTAGACTTTATACATTATTGTTAATCAGGTTTAATTACCCGTATACGCTTGTTAACCCTCTTTGTATTTATTTCAGACCAAGTGACCAACATCAGTGTCAGTTGGACTGGACGGTTGTGATCTTACACAAAAAGTATATGCTCAGGTTGTGTAAGTCTAATTATTTACAGACATTTTTAGTCTTGTACTAAAATGTTATTAACAATTACGACAATATGCACACAGCTGAACCTTTGTACTCTATTTACCAAACAGATTGAGGAACCCTAGTGGTGATACAGAGTACATCACCATAATGGCTTCAGTTACGGACACCCCAACTTGTGGCTGCACAGCGTCAGGGGATTTTTGTTTCATTGTTTTCTTTCATGCTTGAAGTCTGAAGGTAATACATATTTTACCGTCAACTCATCAAAATTGTGATGTATGTAAATGTATGTTTGAGTTAGAATATTTTAACCTGTAAGTGGATCGTTATTCACGTTAAGCTAGAGAAATGGCGAAATATAATGCTAACAACAGACCAGACATGGAACAACCAACAACATCTACACATAATCAACAGAACACACCCCAAAATTCTAATCAGCCCGATATTTTGTTACACAGCGATGCGCACAATAATCCTCAGATGCAAGGATTGTTAACCCAGTTTAGTAGCTCCCGTTTTTCACATGATCTAGTTGACTCTCCTCCGAGCTCTCTGATGCAAACTCATTGCAATGATGGCGATGTTAGAGTTATACAACATAATGCATTTGACAATGTTGAATTACGACAGTTGTTAAATTTACAAAATACTGGTGAAGTTGGGGATTTTGGCACATTCTATGCAATCATTACGGCAGGCTTGGATACTTTGATTGTTAGAGCTTCAGACTTTGTACATGGGCCTGGTGATCATCTGCAGATTGAGTTGATTGGTGATTCTCTAATATCCCCTGTACATGTGACCATGAGAGCTGATGAATATAATGAACGCACGTTTGGTAATTTACTTGAAAGTGTTATGCAGATTAATGCTGAGATTATGATTGATGAATCACTTGAGTTGGTGGTGCAAATTGTAGATTGATAATCTGCTCTATCAACAGTGTTTGAGCTTTACGTCGCGGAGCACCACCCTCACGGTTGTTTACAATTTGCACCACCAACTCATAGCGTTGCTTATGCGATGTTTGCTGTGGGGCTGTGGTGTATTACAAACCCTGTGTTTACAAGGGCAGAACTGATCATAAGGTCCATTTCTTGTCAAAATGGTAATGGGCTGAAACTCTCCAAATCGGGAGTCCTCGAAACTTCTTTATATCTTTAAGAACTCTTCCTTATACCCCACACATGATTTCAGGCTTGTGGAAAAACTCTGTGCTACATTCCCATTGTATACATGGAAGTTTATACCGGTTGTATGACATCTGTTGCACCAATTGTCGGAACATAAAATACCCGGGGGTTATAGTAATGCTGGACCCTGGCACCCTTTTGTTGAACACCAAACATCTTGCCGCTGACAAAACCCTTATTTATTGCCTGGGAATTTCGCATTCCGGAACCCTAAGACCCATTTGTTAAACATCAAACATAACCCACCTGTTATAACACTCGTCCGGGGTGCATAACAGTCGTTGTAAAACATCAAACATGGACACATCAATGCAATCATAAATCACAAAGTCACCGGACACGCATACGTCATTCCGGAAATCCCGCTCTAACACACGTCATACAGGAAGTCCATACGTCATACCGGAAGTCCCGCCCAGCAAACCGGATGTCCAACCCACCTGTCACATCAATCTGGAAGCCCTGCCCACTAGGGACATAAATCACCATTCTGACACAATAAACCCTACATTTACTACTACTACTTACCATGTCACTTTAGCCCCGTGGAGGAAGGAGAGGCAATTTGCCTACTTGGGTAAACAGTTAGGAAGGGAAAATAAGACAGCTGTACTGTATCTCACCACACCCCTTCGCTGTATAAGTATTGAATGTAATTCCAACTTCCCTCAGAGATGTCTCATGGTTTACCTTGTAACTATGATTCCTCTCTCCTTGCAAGTTAAAAAACTGCTAATTGTGCCAAGAGAATTTTGTCTCTGTACCTACTTCCTAAAGGGCTCTATTTGATGGAATTGCCATCACAGCAACAAGTATTGAAACACACACACTATCAGTCAATATGAGTGAAGGTTACAGAAGCATCAGCCCCTTAAATCAAATTCCCATATCCAAGTATTGATGTAATCATCTAGCATTAAATGAACTGTCTTCATGAACAGATTACTGACCATGAATACAACCTGATCCTGCACTGAAACTTAAGACATGTGCAGTACATACACTAATATGAAGGATAATACACATTTTATTGGTAATTAATTATTTAGTGGCATAATTATTTAGTGGTGGATGTCTCCTTCTCTGAATTCACCATGGAGATTAATACCAGTCCACTCCAGCAGATCTAGACCTGTCGAAGGGATTTCAGAAGCTGAACATTCTCAGCTGTTGGACTGGTAATGCTCACTACTTTATATATCTGTTACATTTGCCCCTGCCATGCCCTCTATTTCTCATCCCGGGTCTCCCTAAACTTGCTACCATTCCCCCAGTGCTCTTTCCCTCTCTATGTGTGTGATTATGTGAGTGGAGACAGGTGTGTACAGGTGGGATGGAGGAAGAGCAGATCCCCACCAGCTGCAACCTGTTCAATAATCAAGACCTCTACAAATACTCAGCCCTGCCACTTCCATGCTGCCAGATCGTAGCCTCTATTCAGTCAGTCTGTGGTTCAAGCCGTTTGTGACTAAATATTATTTTGATTTCCTGCTGTTCCTGGTTTCCCTAGCCTGACGCTGTCTTGCTCTCTGCAACAGATCCGTCTGCTCTGTCTCTAGTCCCTCGTCTCCACAGTCCTGCTTCCCTGCCCTGGACCTCCACTCTACCGCTTCCCTGGATTCCCCTCCGGACCTGCTTACCCAGCCCCGACCCCCCTGCCTTCCAATAAACACCTTAGTTACCTTACCCCTGTCTGAGTCTGCATTTGGGTTAACCTGCTCCGCCCCTCATAACAATATCAATTTCAAATAGGTGTGGAGGGGTTCCCATGTTCAAACAATATTAACCCTCCTTAAACAGGAATGAGGTTATACTAAAGGTCTGAGTCATAGATCATCATCATCAATCACTTGAACTGAAACATGACAAACTAGTTTCTCTCCAGAAGCTTTTTTTGCATAGTGATTATGTCTGTATAGACAGCACATGATTCAGTGATCTGGGAGTGTTTATAACCCTGTGAGTTAAACACTTCATGTTATAGCCATCTTAATCTGGACACTTCCACTCTGCTTCAAGGGTGAGGAAAATAAGATTTAATTTCTCTATAATGAAAAGTAAATTGAAGTGAAATAAAAACCTGATGATGTACATCTTTGTTTTCCTCTCTGTTTCAGAATCCAGAGGTCAGGTTACTTTGTCTCAGACTCCTGCCAGTGAAGCTGTTCTCCCAGGACAGACAGTCTCTCTGAAATGTAGAACCAGCAGTGATCTGTATCCAAACAGTGGTTCATCTTTGGCCTGTATGGCCTGGTACTGTAGTGTAATGAGAAATGTCTGTTGAGGAAGAGTGTAAGGGTATTCAACAAAGAGGCGCGTCTGGCCCCACCAAGTCTCCAACAAACCATTGATGATGTTAATCAGTGTCCTGGGCCATTGGCCCCACCCTCCTGAGCTCACCTGGAGAGGTGTGAAAGTCTGAGCAAACTGGAGTGTATCTAAAGGTTATGTTCACTAAGGTCCCTTTCACTCATTTCCCTAGCCGTCCCCCGGTAACCTTCTAGTGGTAACCCTTTCCAACCACTCTCCCGTCATCCCAACTACAGTACCAACAGAAACCTGGATCTGGATTCCTAAACTCCTTGTTTATCAAGGAAGTACTCTTAACTCTGGGACTCCATCTAGATTCAGTGGCAGTGGAGATTATAGTGACTTCACTCTGAACCATCAGTGGAGTCCAGACTGAAGATCCAGGAGATTACTACTGTCAGAGTGAACACAGTGGTCCAGTGTTAACACAGTGATACAGAGCCGTAAAAAAACCTCCATCAGTCAGACGGCACAGTGACTGAAGTGCTACAGCTGGGACCTACTGCAGGTGCTGAGGGGGAAGAGATAGTCACAGTAATCTCCACTGCCACTAAATATATTTGGAATCCCAGATTCAAGTGTGTTAGCCCAGTAAATTAGAAGTTTAGGAGCTCCAGGTTTCTGTTGGTACCAGTGTAGTTCGGGTTCAGAGGTCCCTGCATCCTTCACATCACTGCTGGTTCCACATTTTAGAAAGGCTGTCTGTCCTGGGAGAACAGCTTCAACTGTGCTGTCTATACAGAGCATCATTACTATGCAAATAAGATTCTGGTCTTCTCTTCATCAACCATTATTCACTAAATGTAGATCGTAAGGATCCATCAGATTAGATTGATACAAGGGATATGAATTCTACCATTTTTTTTATGATAACATAATGAATTCTGTAAAATGGATATCTTAAGAATGATGTTAATATACTACTAATCTGTGAAATGTGATTACATTCAATATCATCAGATGACAAGGCGGTAACTGCTGTAACTAAGGCGCTAGGGGCAGTTGGTAACGTGTGTCTGTTTGTTGGGGCATTGTGGTCGGGGTTGATGAATGGAAATGCAACCAAACCTTAATCCTAACCCTAACCTCCATACCGTGATAACTATCCTTAACCCTAAAATTAATCCTGACCCTAACCTCTATACTGTGATAACTATCCTTAACCCTAAAATTAATCCTGACCCTAACCTCCATACTGTGATAACTATCCTTAACCCTAAAATTAATCCTGACCCTAACCTCCATACTGTGATAACTATCCTTAACCCTAAAATTAATCCTGACCCTAACCTCCATACTGTGATAACGATCCTTAACCCTAAGATAAATCCTGACCCTAACCTCCATCCTGTGATTACTATCCTTTAACCTAAGCTTAATCCAAACCCTAACCTCCATACTGAGATAACTGTCCTTAACCCTAAGCTTAATCCTAACCCTAACCTCCATACTGTGATAACTATCCTTAACATTAAATGTAATTTTTAACAAGAGATTTTTGATAGAATGTACCCTAACACAATACGTATTAGTGGTACGTTCTGGACCAACATAATGTCACTTGGGATACCTAGATATTGAACATAATGCCCATGGAACACATTAGTTGTATACTTTAGGAACGTAATTTCAGTGATGTATGGCTGACTTTATATCACTGTCTGATGATGATTTTTGTTTGTTTATATTAATATGGTTTGATAACATTGAGATCTATGATAAAATGAATACTAGTCAGTTTCCTCCCAGTCATCATTGATACTGTACTGCCTCCTGCAGGTGGAGCAGTGTCATTGTAGTTTGCTGTGTGGACTGAATGCTGGACTACTGGACTGACTGTAGACAGAATGTTTATACCTGACGTCAGCTGGTGACATTAGTCCTAATGTTGACCTGATTTTGTCTTTTAACACTGAGATCTGATTACCATCATATCACAATGTATCCTTTCATAATGTACACAAATGGGAGAACAATCACTGTTGTAGCAGCACAATGTCCTATAATGGGACTGGGAGGAAAAGGGAGTCAAATTG
>JACXGI010019887.1:0-11652 GCA_016801175.1 Esox masquinongy | reverse complement strand
CAGTGCCTTTTCAGGATACGCTGGGTGACAGTGCCTTTTCAGGACATGCTGGGTGACAGTGCCTTTTCAGGACATGCTGGGTGACAGTGCCTTTTCAGGATACGCTGGGTGACAGTGCCTTTTCAGGACATGCTGGTTGACAGTGCCTTTTTAGGACACGCTGGGTGACAGTGCCTTTCAGGACACGCTGGGTGTTTGTTTGATCTTTTTCAAGGTCAGGGGAATAGGTCACAGATATTAGTTCAGCCAAGCTCACCTCAAAAAAATAAACACAACATCTAAAGATTTCCAAATTTCCAACACAGTACTGTGACATTTTTCTCTCATTTCTCTAGTTGGAACTACTAGACTACATAAAAACAGACTAACATATTCAGGCACTCAAGTCTTTTGAAAATAATCACATGTTGTGCGTGACTAAACTAAATAGCGGGGAGTGGCTTATTGAGTGTGTGATTGTGTGTATAGAAAATGGCTGTGACCTCTGACCTCTAAATAGTAGCACAGCAGGGCCACCTAATGCTAGACGAGTGTGAGATCTCAGCATGTTTTCATGGCAGCTTGGAAGATGAGGGGAAATGATTTGCAAAACCAGCATGGAGAGGAGAAAAAAAGTGAAAAAAGGAAAAAGCAAACACGTTGGTCTGGAAAGTGGGGGTTTGATTGACAGGCCTGGTCCTCGGGTCCAAAACATTTGTTTTGAATAATGTTGTCTTCCCAATTAAAAGTTTCATTGACATCTCCCAAAAAAACCTCAGGGACGAGCGAATGGTCAGTGCAGTTCGAGGATGAGGGAAAACCACAGAAGTTGCCGTTCAACCGCTCGTAAAACCGGATCGTCCTTTTCCTTTTTTCTAAAGCAAAAGGATGTGGGTTTACTTGATGGAGAGAAGAGCAGAGAGGAGAGACTTCTAGCTTACAGCCTTCAGAAACAGGCTGTACTACAATTTATTTTTTTAGATTTTTTTCTCTTTTACATACTGAATGTTATTTTTTAAAAGCATTCTAGTATTTCAGTACCTTTCAATTCAGACCTACCAATTGCCACAGTTCAGATTAACAGCTTGGAAATATACCCTACTGGCAAATCCTTTTTTAAGTCACCATTTTACTGTTATTTTATCAGGTATATTCTTATTTATAACAGCAGGTAATTAGGGTTCCTGGGATTAGAACCAGCAACCATTCATTGACTGGCCCAAAACTCTTGACCACCAAGCTACCCTGCCTCTTCATATGACAGGGGAAGACACCATCTAAACCCAATTGAGGGAAATGAAGGAATGGAATATCTTATTTCCTGAATCATCTACAGCTAGTTATCAACATGTCGCGCCACACAGAGACCAACGTCTCACAGAGAAGTGGTGCGTTGAGGGAGGACAGCTGTCTGTTTGTTTGGGAGAAGAGTTAATGATTATCTCTGGGGGCCTCTGCTCTGCTGGCTGTCAGCCGCGTGCTGCAAACCGCCTGCCCTCGTCTGCCTTTTGTGAACCACGCAGAGGCAAATGGTGGCCATTTGACTTGGGGACTCCCAGGTGATGGCGTCACACAGAACACGGCCTTAATAGAGCAATTTGTTTTCCAGCAAAATGCTGGCCGCCCTCTTCCCTGTCTTCTGTCCAGCAGCCACAGTGAAGCTTTGAATTGGCTGAAGTGCCCAGGGATTTTATTGATTCAGCAATTTAATAGAGCTGTCTGTGATGGAACGCAAATAAGAAAGCAAATTAGAGGATCTTTTTTTTGGTTTGCTGTGTGTTTTAGTGTATGAGACAGCGAAAGAGAGAGAGAGCATTTGGAATACCTCAGTGCAGTAATTATATATGAATACACGGCCATAGCCAAAAGAATGCTGTTAGCAAAATAAGCATGCCATTTAAAGTTAAGAAGTGTTTGCTTGGTTAGAAACACAATACAACATACAATAATCAAAATACAGATATGAACTACTTATTGTTGTAATCAAACAACTGGACAGAAACACTGTCTGATTTCTTGTTGCGTATATCTGAGCAGGGATCCATCTCAGGAGTACAGTCCTCTACTGTGCAAATGTGAGCTAGACTGAAAAGTATTAGCAATGAAATGCTATCTCAGGAGAGTTAGTCCTAGCCTAGCATATGGATAAACGAGCCCCAAGACTGGTGTGGCGTCGGTTAGCCTAGCATAGCGTAGGTTAGCCTAGTGTAGCGTAGGTTAGCATAGTGTAGTGTATGGCTCTGAGGCGCTCCACCAGCGTGGGTAGAGGCACTAGTAAATGGATAGACTGAAGGAGTGGAGTAGTCAACACTCTACCTCTCTTTAGTCTTTTCTTACAAAGCACTGTTCTGTCTGTCAGGGCACTGGGAACAAGGGGGGTTCCTTGGAAGACCCTACAGAGTAGTAGGAGAGTAGCAGAATGGTAATGGACTTCAGATTCATACTTTACAAACTCTCCCCAGCTCCCTCCACATCAGCTCCATCAACCCCAACCCTCAACCCAACCACCCCCCATCTCCCTTTCAACAACAGCAGTTTGTCAGGGTCAGAAAGCAATTTAAAACCCAAATTAATGAGAGGGGGGACAGAGGAGGATAGTGAGAGGGGGAGAAATGTGAGGTAGGGGCAAGAAGGGAGGGAGGGACAGAGAGAGAGAGACGAGAAGGGTGGCGGGCAGGGATGTCAGCCATCAAAGCCGGGGGGAAAAGAAGGACAGGTGGTTGTGGGAATCCGGCCTTCTCTCCTCTCCAGGACTGTCTGGGATCTGTGTGGTAATTAGCAGTTCAGGATAGCCCCTCAGAGAGAGGACCATTTGCACTTCTACTGGAGCCGCCAACAAGGACACAAAGAGGAGGAAAAGGGAAACTATGGCATCTTTTATCAGGCCGGACAAAGACGCCGCATCTTTTCAAAGAAGTCCCAAGAGTCTCCCCTGCATTCCTGCAGTAGGAGGAGGAGAAGGAGGAAGAGGAGGGGAGGTGTGGGAGGAGGGGGGAAGAAGGGAGGAGGGCAAGAAAAAAAGAAAAAAAAAGAGAAAGAATCCCAGAAGCGGACAGCAGACAGAAAGTGAGAGATAGAGAGAAGAATGAGAGGATGCCAACATGTTGGACAGAAGGTTGAAGGGCAGACCATGACCCTAGAGTCCACCGAGACGTGAAGAATCTACCAACCTACCCTCCAAACACACAGGCTCTCTCTCGCGACTCACACACACCACACACACACAACGCACACACCTCCTCTAATTCAATGGTCAGGGTGTCTGATAAGGTGCCAGTCCCAGCAGAATGTTTCAAACGAGTCAGAGTGGGCATGAAGTGTACAAAGTGTGCTACTTCCTGTTAATACAGAGAACACACTGCGCATATCTCTCCTGACAACACTTTACGTACTGTATTAATAAATACACATTCGACAAAGTGTTAATATGAGTGGGCCTACAGCAGGGCTACTCAACTCAGGTCCTGGAGGGCCGAAAGACTCCAGGTTATCATCCGATCCTTCTTATCAGGGTCTACTCCCGACCTGAGACACCAGGAAATGGCAAGTAACTAGCAGGTAGAAACAACAACCAAAAGAGTTTTAACCCTCCAGAAAAAAAACAGTTATTTCGGCACTCCATAGCCCTTGTCTAATGTAAAGCATAACTGATTCATTTGACCTCACTCTCTCTCCGTAACCAAATCACATCAGATCAACAGCAATGGTGAGTCACATTAAAGTAGACAGGCGCTTTTCTGGATTTCTAGATGGTCTTGGATTCCAAATGTTGTGAAACCATGAAGAGACCAATGTTATTTTCAGCGTGTGATGTATATTTTTATGTGTTCCCTAGACCTTCATCAGTTGAAACAGTATGTTGATATCTGATTAGGTGCAACAGTTAAACTAAGCTCCTAAGTATTTTTCTACATAATTACTTATTTACAATTGAGGTAGCAGCTTTAGATTGCTCTTTTAATCCTTACCCTAACCATAACACCTAACCCTAACCTTTTGGGGTTTTCAATTCTACTATTGACATTTACTTAGATTTCACAGAGACTCCATCTCCACCTGGACAAACGTGGAAAACGTTGCTTTCCTAGCCTGCGCTCAACTCTATCCAGAAACTGAGCAAACTGGAACCAAAATGGCCACTGAGTACGTTTGACATTATCACCTAATCTAAAGAGGTTTGACCTCCTACATCCCAGGAAAGTGGAGGTTGCCATCATTACTTTTACCTATTACCCCAACCCCCTCCTTAGTGAATGCACTGGCTTTCAGTGTGCACACACCCGACCCCCAACCCTATCCCGGTTGAAGTGCAGCCAGGCGGCCATGGCAATGGGGGTCAAAGTTTAGATTTAGGGTCATGTGATAACTGTGATAAATGAATTGCCTCTTTGAGGACAATAACGTTTTCTGATTCTGAATCTGAACTCTTTCCATGCCTACAGGCCCAGATGAGTCTTAAAACCAATACAAGCCAGTGTCTTTCTCTCGTCTCACTCTTTCTCCCCCTTTCACTCTCTCCCACTATCTCTCTCTTTCACTCTCCTTCTCTCTGCCGGGACACAAAATGCCATTTGTTGTCCGTCACTCAGTAAGTCCGGGTTTGGCCTGGCCCCGGCGCTGAAAGCTCCATTCACACACCCTCTCACCCAGGGATGTTTTTGCAATTCAATATTTTCACACGCAGCCTCATCGTTACTTTGGAACCAGACACTGGGCAGGATGAGGCTGGGGGGGGCTCCCGAGCAGCACAGAGGAATCACAGTGTTGGGTGGGGTTGGGAGGGAGAGGGGACGAGGGAGATGAGGGGCTAATGGCCCATCTTGAAATGTTTTAGTGAAGACCCAACACCCTGTGTGCCCAGACACACACACACACACACACACACACACACTTACACACAAACACTTAGACTCAGCCCTGCACATCATTTCACTTTCTGAAACCAGGTAAATGACAAATGTGGGTGAAGGAGGAAGGGAGAGTTTTACCAAAGACGTGGACACTACTGCCTGGTCATGAAGCACATCAAAATAGAATCTGATCAATTACTTGTAGAAGATTGTATTTACTTACGTAGAAAACTGCCAAACAGTAGAAAACTGCCAACTTTATTTTAACAGGGAAAACAGACTGAGACCTGGATCTCTTTTACGGCTATGCCCTGTGTAAACATGTTGACATGTACAGTTATAGGCACATAAAAAAAAACATTTAACCATATAACCATTAGAGCCTTGAATACCTACTACAATGTTTACCAACAAGGTAGTTAAACTGTACCTGCATATGTAACTACCATGTGAATGTGGGTGTGGCCGATCGTAGGTAACTTCCTTGTTTCGGCCTTCACCCAGGACACCATGGAAAAAGCTGCATTACGTTCTGCATGTTTCTTTGTCTCTATGCCAAATTATTTGTGGTCACCCTCCCTTAACTTTCTCACTGTCAGTCATAAATGATAATTCTTCATGTTTTACAGGTAAAATATCCTTGCAGTGTCTGCACCCCAAACATTTAATCTCATGTTGTTACAAACATTTACATGTAGCACTTAGTTACATACCTGCACGTTTCGCTTAGTGGGTGCGCTGTTAAGTTTTATTGGGAGCGAAAATACAACCCTGTTTTTTGTCTTAAAGTTATGTAATGCCATATTCCGTTTTCTTATGTACAATACCATTGTTAATATTATGTGATCTTGCAGACCTTGATTCATCTTTTACTACAAGTAGAGCAGATACTGTGAGTAAAAAAATTAATAAAGAAAGCTTCGGGAAGAAAGGTCCAGAAAAGTGAGATTTGAAGGTCCTCCGTTTGAATACACAGGTAAATACTACCAAGTGTTGGTTGTGTGACAAAACATCAATATTTTGAAAGTGGGACTGAGAATTATTACCATAAAAAAGCCAAATATAAGCAATATCAAGCAAACTGCTTCAAGAAATAAGAGCAGGATCCCTCCAGAAGAAGCTAAGACCAAATACTGTAATGATTTGTTTGGCATTCCGGTATTTAAAGTGGCACTGGGGGAAAATGGAGGCAGTCGTTTTGAGGTTTTCTATATTTTTCCAGTGAGCCACACTGTAGTTAATGGAATTAAACACACCAGTAGTGCCCCCTCTCTCTCGGGAGTCTGCATAGTCAACATCCCACCACCCATTGAAGCATTTTTTATTAAAAAATAAATAAATGGTGAGCCAGCGAGATGGGTTAATTGTGTTACAAACAGGGGAGTGAAAGAGAAGCATACCATTGATATAATGAAGGCAATTTTCAGGGACAGACAGGAGTGGTAAAAGAGGCACTAAAAGAAGAGGACCTTTCTTCTGAAAGCAGAGCGATGCCTTTCTCCCCTCTCTAAACTAGCTCCGCATTCTCCCAGCAGAGAGTTAAGTATTAAACAAATATAGGTGCTGACTGCTTCTGGCCTGGTGAAGTCCGGCTGTCAACCTAACACCACTGGATAATGATAATGACGCCTCAATTACTGCTGGGAATCTCAACATTCACATTCCCCCCTCCTGACCGACCGACCAAAAATTAGTCAAAAGCCCAATGATCGTCTGACAGCATAATCGCCTGGACCATCCTCACACAAACATGAAAGGGAGGCTTTATCGTGGCAAATCAAAGAACTTGATCTCAGAAAAGGGAAAAGAAGAAAAAAGAATCACTTCCCGGTTTGGGCTATGCCCCTGAGATGTCCCATCCTAATCCACTCTTAATGACACACTGCATGCCCATCTCTGCGCTAATGACAACAAAGACAGGAGGGAGGGGTTAAAATGTGCTGCAGAGGCCAGGGAGAGCCAACACTTTGATAGTGCTGTCCAACATGGGGTGGGGGTTGAGTTTAAAACATCTCCAAGAGACAAAAGTGAGGGACTCTCGGGAGGAGAGTCATTTTGTCTTCTTATCTTTGTCTCTTCAGGATGGAGATCTGAGGCACCAGTCTCTGTAGACAGCATACACTTCTGATGGGCGAAGCTAACAATACAGAAACCAGCCAATACAGAGGGTGGGTAACATGTCCGGCACTGACTAGTTGTAGTGTGTGGCCATGTAACTTACAGTAAGCAAGCAAACACATCTGTAATTTACAAAAGGTTATCTTACAAAACATTGAATCTTTTAGACAAGCCAGTACCACCATCGCTGCCTCTACATTCATGTCCAAAGGAATGTGGATGTGGTTGACATAGAGTAGTGTAGGGCAAATCAAGCATTTTCATTGACTTTTGTCATTTGGCAGAGGCTCATGTCCAGAGCTACTTACAGCAGTGAGCGCATACATTTTCAAATTTCATACTGGCCCCAGTGTGAATCAAATCCATAACCCTGCCTTTGTAAGCACCATGCTCTACCAACGCAGTTCCACAGGGCCAATTCGTTTTTACATAGCCTGAAATATTCAACTGGACCCCAACTTGTCCGTTGAGCATTTTCTGTCCCATAGTTATAATGAAGTAGGTCTCTGCAGCCATTTGTGTATGTGAATGGACATACGTGCAGGCCTTAAAGATCCAGTGATGTCAAAAACTAATATTTTCAATTATTTCAAAATATTATAATGACCTTTTTATGTAGGTTTTTTTTTAAATACCTGGAATTTCAGACTGCTCAGTTGGGATGGAACGTTTGGCCTACTTTGTTATAAAGTCATAAAGTTTGTAATTGACGAAATAATGTTATCTAGATAAGGGGGCTGGCTTCAAACCATTAATCATGGCTCAAATGCGAAACAGTATGCACTTTCTACTATAGGTTGCTCAAGATAAAAGCGTTTGATAAAGGACGTATATGTAAATTGGAGCAAACAAACTACCAGCACAGCTTGACCAATTCCGTAGCTATGTTTCTATAAATGTTATAATTTCTTTCTGTCTCGTCTCGGTCTGATTACCTAACAAGTCCATCCTAGACCCTCCAGTAGTATTTGAGTCGAGCCAGCTAGCTAACACTTGATAAAACCAATTAGATTAAGTATATTTTTTAATCCATATTAAGATTGTGAAAGAATTAAATAAACTACATTCAATGATAATGATAATAATAAATGAATGGTTCAACTATCCATCTTTCTAATCTTTCTATGTGCTTAACATGACAGTAGCTAACTAGCTACTTGACTTTCTGGCTAACAGTAGCAGCTAGCAAATTGTCTGGGATCTAACTGAGTGGGCAAAGTGACCTATAGTAGATGCAAACATTTGTAAGTAATTAAACTAATATTGCTCACAAGCTGTCCTTTTCAAGTTTTCCAAGCTGATTTGGCAGAACCAAGGAAAGGAGGTAAGCAGCACCAAGCATGAGCTACCAAGATCATATTGGGCAATATTGGCACATTCTTTTTCGGTTATGAAACACCTAATTTGTCACAAGACAAATTTTGAAATTTTCCATTAAGGATAAAGTCTAAATAACTTAGCTAATTCCGTTCGTAACACGTTCTATTTTTTTGAGCTTTTTGGAAATAATCCTTTCCATTGATGAGAACATCACCAGAATATCAGCCCATTTAAATTTTGCCCCATAGTCAATGGCTGTGAACAGACTGATTCATTGAGATTACTATCCAAATGAGAATGGATTCATTTGTGTTTGTAGTCTTGTGCACCTGTGGAGTGTTGGTTCAAATTTCCATCAACTTTTTGTTCATAAAAAACGGATGGGGAGTTTCTGGAGTGGGATGAGGAAGTTTCTGGATGGGGATGAGGGGGAGTTTCTAGATTGGGACGATGGAGAGTGTCTGGATTGGGATGACGGGAAGTTTCTAGATAGGGATGATGGGGTGTTTCTAGATAGGGATGAGGGGGAGTTTCTGGATAGGGATGCATAATTTCCACTGTCTAGCAACATTTGGCTCCCATTGAGAAATCACTGAAAATCCTGGATATGGATAAAATCAATGTCTCTGTGTGGTCGATGCCTGCCACTGCTCAGCCACTGTGCTTTCTCTGCCTGTGTAGAGTTCATTGCATGGTTTATCTGGCTCCCTTTCTCTGTGGCCGATGTAAACTATGTATGTTTATTTGAAACTTAACCTGACTGGATAAGGTGTATGTAAGGATAAAGAATGAATGTAGAGAATACATGCATAGCACAACCAGTGGTTTCGTTCGATTGTGCTTTCTGGCTAGCTAGTGAAAACACATCACTAAGAAATGTTTTCTGCTAGATCCAGAAGCATTTTTTATTTTACAAAAAACTTTTTTTTCTTATATTTGTCTTATACCCACAGTAAATAAATTAATAAAAATATACACGTATGTTGACCTTTCATGAAATAAGCACACACAGTAATGTATAAGCCTTAGAGTGATGAATATACAAAATAAAACTACAAAAACTGCACAGTGTCTTTGGGACACAAACTCTAACAGGCTAACACCAGGCACCCACAATGCACTGGCCTCACAGTAAACCAGAACACTGTGGAGTGAGACAGGACTAAGACAGAGATGGAGTGTGAGAAGGAAAAATGGAAGATAGAAAGAAACAGAAGGAGAAAGACAGAGATAACAAAAGAAAGAAAAGAAGAAGGAAAGAAAGAAAGAAAGAAAGAAAGACAGAATGAAAGAAAAAGAGCTATAGCTGGTGAGGGCTAAAACCAAACAAACGAGGATTAGGTCCAGATAAGACTAGTCACAATGCAGAGCAATCCCCAGGATATTAGGTTTCTCCGAATCATGAGATCGGCTAAAACGTGTTAATTACCAATCAACATCCCCTCTGTTTAGCAAACAACAAAACACTGTCAAACAATGTTCTAATAACAGCTACATACATAGGCAAAGTTGGAGATATACAGTAATCATTCTGGTTGTATTCCAGTATACAAATGATTATTTTTACAAGGATTATTTTTTAGACAAGGAAATGTTCATTAGGCATCAAAAAAGAAAAAGAAAAAAAAAGACTACCTGGATTTGTCCAATACAAAAGTGTAATTTAACATAGATAAATGTTTTTCACAACTTTTTCTTTGCTATGTGCCATAATGAACAAGAGTGAGGCCCTTTCTAAGTCTTCTAGTTCAGCTGGGTGATAGGTTTGACTGACTCTTCACTAGACATAGCACAGCACCAACTGGAATACGATACGAAGACCGGGTCAAACAGAAATGCTTTTAACTGCAGTGTAATGGCTTTTTTTTTTGCCCCCTCGCAAACGCATACCACTCCGCAGTATGCCTCCTGTCTATTTATATCACATCTCATCGTCTACAAAAAATGAAGGATACAGTGGAGAAAAAGAAGTGGGGGCGACATGCTTGAAAACAAAACATACAGAGATATCTTTAACTGCATGCCAGACAAACTGCCAGACGAACTGCCAGAGACTGCAATACTTTACAAATATGGTGAACGAAGTCACATAGTAGTGAGATTTGTCCCGCGTGGATCTGCTGGGGCCCAGAAAGATGGTCCCATTAAGACCTCTGTCACATGCTTTCAACTGGTTACTGTACATAATGGGTTTGTTCATTACATGGCAAACAGGCTCAAACACAGAGGGACTACCTGGACTATACAGGAGCACTCTGTTCTGTTTTTCAAAACGTTTTCAAAAAACATTGTGTGCCATAACGAACACTGCCCTGTTTTTGTACAGTGCTTTCCAGTCAGTACTCAGCACTGCCCTTGGCTACAGGTCTGTCCGGGTTCGATGTGAAGTCTACGCTGTGTTATGAAGAGCGGTATGTTATGAGGCAGAGATGCAGGGCAAGGCTAACAGAAATGACTGAACTGCATGGGGGTCTCACACACACACACACACACAAACACACACACACACACACACACCTGACAGCGCCAACTCCTGCTGGCTGCATGGCATTTACAAGCAGCCTTTACACTTGGTCAAAAATTGGTGCTAACACGGCACGCTGGCCAAAATAATTTGTCCTGGTAAAATGTGCTTGCGTGTGGGAGCGTGTGTGTGAGGGAGTGTACAAGGGACACAATACAGAACTTCTAACAAACATGTAAGGACAGTTTTAAACTATCCTCAGTCAAATTCATGCGGAGCAGTAGAGTGAAGGAGTGAGGGCAGAGCCCTATGGTCGTTTGACCCAGCAGAATATGAGTCCTCCGTTAAAACAAGTGACCACCAGCCAAAGAGAGGCCGCTACTCAAACAATAAAGACACCAGTCTTTAACCAATGTCAGACCTATGCAACTCATGCTTCAAGATCACCTGTGCATCAAAAAGCCTTGTGGTATTAATTTGTGTTAGCGACTAATCTTTCCTGCATCTGAGAGGACTCTTGCGTCAGCCATTTTAGGCGTGTAAGCCCGGGGTCCTGTATGGGTCCTAAGTGTTTTGCCAGAAATTCAACATAGCGCCCATTGTTGTTTTACTGTGTTATGGGTCTGGGTTTATTAGCTCTGTCAAAACATCAGAGGCTGTACTACATGACATGGGTTCACGCTCCTACAGTCCATCTAAACAAGCCACTACAGATAAAGGAATGCTAGTGCAGTAACTACAGCCACAATTATTGATAGACCACTACCAGGAGGCTATGGGAGCAACCAGAAAATATGTTTGGCCCTAGATTACCTACCATTCAATGTGATGCAGTGGTGTTTGTGTGTGTGTGTGTGTGTGTGTGTGTGTGTGTGTGTGTGTGTGTGTGTGTGTGTGTGTGTGTGTGTGTGTGTGTGTGTG